>BGNK01002231.1:39264-81090 GCA_003297005.1 Symbiodinium sp. clade A Y106
CCGCCTACTACTACTACTACTACTACTACTATTACTACCACTACCACTACCACTACCACTTCCACTTGCACTTCCACTTACACTTGCACTTCCACTTCTACTACCTCTGGTACTAGTAGTAGTACTAGTACTAGTACTCGCGGCTACGACTGCGACCACGCCTCCGACTACGACCACGACTACGACCACTACTGCTGCCGCTGCTGCTGCCACTGCTCTTGGTACGGCTATTGCTACTGCGACTGCTACTGCTACTCCTACTAGTACTAGTACTAGTACTACTACTAGTACTACTACTACTACTACCACTACCACTACCATATTGCTGCTGCTACTATACTACTACTACTACTACGCCTGCCGGTGCCACGCAGACCATCACTCCACCTTTTCCGCCGCGTAACTAGTTTCTTGGATGCATCACTGTTACGTCTGTAGCTCGAAAATCGGTAAGGATGTTTGGTGTAGATCTTCGTTCTTCGCAACTAAAATGCGGACGATGTTCTTAATATTTCAACGACTACTGCTGATGCTTGTAGCCCTCGTCGTTGCCGCGATTGTTTTTGGAATCCGAGGCGGCATGTTGTTGAGAATCGACAAGTTTCTCAACTACTGGATATAACCTGGGTCTATGTCGTTAAAGATGATGTGGGAAGCCGCTTCGGCATGTCAATCGACTCCCCAATTGAGGGAGTTTCTTGTTACGGAACTTAATTTAAGTTACCATATTAAGGAAACCATATTCTATAGATCCCTATCATGGTAACTTAAATTAAGTCCATCAACAAGAACCCAGTGTCTCTGCCGATCTGAAGTTTCGGTCGGGAGAGGCGGCGGCATCCCAAATGGTCCCAGGTACTGTTATGGTTTAGGGTTTAGGGTTTAGGGTTTAGGGTTTCGGTTTTAGGAACCCTAAACCCTAAACCGGGGAAGCTTCCCCAAATCATACATGAAAGTCTTGATATAGAAACCCTACATTCTACTTCCTAGGTTTCTGGGCCCTTTGGGTACAGCTGCCCAGTTGGGCAGGCTGCCGGCTTCATGTCTTCCGCTTCCCATGCCTCCTCCTAGCAAACCAGAGACTGTCATAGTCATATAATCAGAATCTGAACCACTAAGCCTATAATAATCGAGGCATCAACAAAGCCACTAGCAATCATCCAAAACCACAGCAAGTGAAGCGAACACAGAAACTACTAGCAGTAAACAGCAGCATGAATAGCGACCACGGTCATTGCAGTACCAGGGTTTACAACAAGATAGGAGCGGTATGGAACCGGAAGTGTCAAGGAAATCCACATGTTCTCGCCTAGGTTCCCCAGTGGCCCCCTATATATAATCATGAGGGCACCCTTTCTCCTCCTGTTTGGCTTGAATACAAACAGAAAAAAGGGCAAAAGAGTACTACTTGGGAACCTAGTAGACCCTTAACCCCATAGATCCCCTTTAAGGAGCCCTTTAAGGAACCCTTTACGGGTACTACTGGGGAGCCCAGTCACAGTGCTGTTAGTTCGGCGAGACCGAGAAAAGTCAGTGCCGTCAGGAACGCGCTCTGAATCTCCGCAGCGAGATGCTTGGCATCTGAAGTTCACCTCGAACCAACATACATGCATGTGCATGTGCGAATAGCTGTAAATTTATATGTATATGTATCTAAGCCCATCTACATCCTATCCAGAGTCCACGCATACATATATATATATATATATATATCATACTTGTATGTATACGTACATGTACGTGTAAAAATACATATATATATACATACTCACACATATACACATATCTATACATATGTAAATATACATACATATATATATATATATACAAGCTCATTGAAACGGCCACAGGTTGTACATGTACATCTGCTTATGTACACATACCTGCATGCAGAACAATACATCCACATATGTGTGTCTGTCAATTATATCCTAATATACGGTTCTATTCTATGCTGTGTATATATATATATATATATGTATATATATATACTAAAAACGGTAGTACGTATCATCTTGTATTTTGCTCTACTTCGAGATACAATTTCGTATTGTCGTGTACTGTGTTATACTGCGTTATGACTGTGACATACATGTATATACCTACAGCCGACGACGTGCTGGAATAGCGCATAGATCGTTTTGAAACTGCAGCCTGAAGGCCTAGACCACAGCGGAACCATGACCGGCGAGAATAATTAGACCTTGTTCGGGCGGCTTTGTGATATATGGACAGTACTATATGGGCAGTACTGATAGCAAAAAACCGAACAAGGGAGGCAATCAATAGAATAAGGGGTACTACGGCTGATGGACAAAATCCTGCATTACCCATTATAAGGAATATACCGTAATTCCCATAGTTTAGGGTCCTTAGGGTCATGCAGGATGTTGTCCATCAACAGTAGTGGCAGCCAGAGAAGGAGTTCCCAGTCTGCACATGCAGTGCTCGTGTTAAGGGCTTCGCAGTTTTTGTCTGGGCTGCTCCAATGATCAGCGTTCATGATCTGACGGTTCAGGTACGGGATGTACGGTCGAAGGTTTTCACTTCATGTGATTGAACCCTCGAAGGCGATGAACATGTCGTGACAATTTGACACCCAGGGCAGGGCCAGCTCGGAAAGGTCAAGTATGATGAGACAAGTTCCTGTTTTCCGAGCATGATGTGTGCATTCTATCCGTTTCCTTCCATCATGTTGGTGGCACCTTGTCAGCCACTGCTGTGGCTCGGCACGCTGAACACGCTGATGCCGCTGACGTCACCTCCACTAACAAGTCAGCCCTACAAAGCAAGAGTAGCATGAGAGTCCTAGTCTACTAATGATATTCATGGAACCCTGACAGATAGGAGATAGCTGGCGACGATGCGCTCGTGCTGACACGACTTCAACAAGTTCCAACCATGTGATGCTGCAACCGACGATGACAGGGATGGTTCATGATCATCATGCCAGCAACAGTACATGTTGAACATATCGAGTGTGCACACAGTGGGCGTCGTGCTGATGGTTGCTGCCGATGAGTGCCGTTGCGGTTGATCGCCATACTCCTATGCGAACAGAAAGACGGGCACGCAGATAGTGCTTTGTGTGCTTCAATTCGTCCTTTGCAGTCATGATACCTAACCACAGCAACTACTATTGGTACTGTACTACTACTGCCACTAGTAATACTTGTGTTACTAGTACTAATGGCAACATGCTCGTTTTCTGGCGATTCCGCTGCACTAAAGCCTTAGTATCCTATAATAAACAACTAAATATTAATATACCAAACTATCCCTTAAAGCCTTAGTATCCCAGAATAAACAAGATGACCCGTGATTGATATGCCCAAGCAGCTCTGCTCAACAATCTCCGTCTGGCGCACAGAATACCTGAACCATCGGTCGCTTGCATCTGTGTTATACCATGATGTACCATACTGTTAGGTTTAGTGTTAATGTGTGTATATATATACACATATACATAGGTATGTTATATTGAACCCATGCACACCTGTGATGCCTAGTTGGAAGTCATCTATGAACCCATGGTTCGAAATGTTGTAAACTTGTATCTGTCAGCCTACAACAAGCCATTTCAATGCCTCACTTCGTCTTCGAAGACTACAGGCATGCAGCTGCTCTCGCTCCCTTTCCTAATATGCATATACATAAACAGATACACATACATACATCTCTCTCTCGCTCTTTCTTTCTCGCTCTCTGCGCACTAATGCCCCAGACCGATGATTACAAGCACAATCCAAACCCGGGTACATGCCGGTCTGTCAGATACTGCCACACCTCCTGTACCCAAACAGACACCTGTTCCTAGACTAGACTTGTGCTTGAAGGATTTATTTCAGATTCGGAGATAATAAGGACTGCCAGCTAATGGGAATCTATGGAAAAACAACATCTGCAAATCTACAAGTTCCAATTCAAACCTCGTTTTTGCTTGAGGTGCTGGGATTGAAGGCAAGTTTAGCCTAGGCTTAGGCCCATTGTTGCAAGCAATACGGGCCGCCTCGGTCGCGCAACGTGCTCTTTAATGTCCGGCATTTTGTACCTGCGTCCAGTAAGCAGTGACCTCAGCGCATGGGAACATAGGAGTGTGATGTGAAGCACCAATTCACAGGAGCTCGGGTGAAGTATCCTAGCATGTGCAGCCGACTGTCTTTGCTGTTGACCTTGTGGCTTTGGTCTCGTTCGTCAACTTCGTCACATGTTGGTGAGGATTTGGGATACAAAGATCCCTGTGCCCTAAACCCTCATTCCTAAACTCCTACTAAACCACTAAACGTCGATGTGCTGAGTCAAGAGCATTTGCTCGCTGAGCGCCTTGAGCTGACTCTCGACGTAGCCATGGAACTGACCCTGGTTGCGGATTAGCCACCTGGCACGCTTGCGGTTGCGGGTTTAGGGCTTATAGGGCCTGGGGTTTAAGTGCAAGGTGGCATTTCCTATGGAGCCATACCCACCGGATTGAAGTTTTGTGTGAATGGTGACATCCGGTTATGAATCGCTCGATGCTTGTAATGTCGTCCAAGTACCCAGACCAGATGCATCGACTGCAGTATGCAATGCTCTCCTTACACTGACGTAAAGCTTCCGATATAACAGAGAATCCCCAACATCGCGGGAATGCACATGCAGCGACGACACGTTAAGCCTCAATAACACCCATAAGCTGGCTCACCCGGAACCCTAACGCAAACTGCACCTCGGACTGAGATGCAAGGCTCTAACTCTTTGAACAGGCAAATGGATTTTAATTATGCAGTTGTGGATTGCAGGGTCTGAATACCGTGGAGCCTCGGGCTTCCAAAAGCCATATCCAGCATGTAGCAGAAGCAAGAATTCATAAACAAGGCAGTAAACTCTAATACAATGTTACAATACACGACAGGCTCGAATCGTGGGGCTCAGGAAATAAATTGGTTGAGTTATATAAGGGTATGTTTATCGAGAGCATGAACTGCTTCAGCGAAGCTCCGCGTGTGAGAAGGGTTGCTTCGCACGTTTTCATGACACCGCAGCCCCGCGCCTTTGGTCGTGCATGACCGTTCCTAGGCTCCCATCACATGCGACCAGAGCATGTCCACACGGCACAAGCCAGCCGCTATGAGCGACGCTTCTCACTAGCGACTCAGTAGTGTTTCAATACTGTGTCGTCAAGAAAGCGAGGAGCTTGGCCCTATGGGCCTCGGGAACAAAAGATTGGAAATCTGCACCACAACCACATACGCTCCAGCTCAAGCCAGCACGAGCTGAAACTGTACGTTTAAATCCAGCCAGAACATGCACCTGGAGCACTCCACTGTACGGTAATGTACGCATTATCCGAGTTTTCGTCGAGACAGTTGCTGTAATTGCAGCTTAAGCGCCAATATCGATGGAGCGGGCCTGGCCGGCAAGAAACAGACTGAGCGTAAACCAAGGTTGGGAAAAAGCGTCTAATTACACGATGTACCGATGCTTTCTAACTAGTGGCATAGCCGCACCTTGCTATGAATGTCACTCTAATACCCGTAATGATCAAAACCTCCACCAGCAGATCTCGTCCCAACTGCAAGCTATGAGCCTCCAGCAAGTAGCTAAAAACTGCAGTTTTGTGAGAGGTGCTGTCATGGCACTGCAGGTCTTTTATGCTCTCGCTGAGGTTTGCATGGGATCACACAGGAATTGCTTGAAGAATTTCTGTGTGCGTTGAGGAATTCAGGGTTGATGTTGTAGAGCTCATCACGACTGTGCAGTCGCAGGTGCGAAACTCTACATAAACATGTGCAAACAGTATACCCATGTCTCGCATGGCTCAGTCCAACCTACCATGATGCTACTTTACATAGAGAATCGTAAGGCTTGGACCTGACCCTCCTTACCCTCCTGAACCGGATGGACGTGGTTTTGCCGGCCTGGCCGCGCAAACGCAGGCATCCACGGAAAAACCTAGGCCAGCAGTCGAAACGCAAAATGACACACCACTTCAGCATTTACAGTATGCCACTTGGGATGCTTGAGACGGATCACAGAAAAAAGGGTCTCAGAAATTGTATGATATCTCAGTCACCGAACGTCCTAACTCCAAACTCCATAATTACTCTTATGGTCGGAGTGCCTTGAGAAGCTACGTTGGATCGGACTCGACGAACTGACGGACGCAGGTGGAGATCTCAAGTATTGTGCACGAACCAGTTTCGATTTAGAGGAAAAACAGGTGAGGTCGTGGCGTTGCTACTGAATGGCTGGTGGATTCTGCATATGCTAACAACACCATTTGCCGGCCAGGTGCTCTTCCAATTCCACTGCCCCGCCTGGCGTTGAGCTTCTCTGTCACTTCTAGTCGTGTAAGCAAGCCTACAAACAAGACTTCTGATACTCCTCCTGTTGCAGGCCGCCCTGTTGCAATTGATGGCTGGACGTGCAGTTGGGACCGATATGCCCCAACCTGGCACCTAACCGTCTGCAACCAAGGCTGGCTTGGAGATCGCCCCAGTAGAATTGCAAAGAAGCTAAGGACCTAATATAGGGGCCTAAATAATTACCAATATTATTGTGGGGGGGGTCCTTATTGTAATTATAGTATAACGGGCCCCAAAACCCTATTCTAATTATTAAGGCCCCTATATTACCTGCAGCGTGCAGGGCGCAGGATGCACTGGCTCATGGGACAGGCCGAAATCACTGGGGCGAAATTCACGATGCTCCATCGCACTTTCACAAGCCAGCCTTAGCCCTGTCTTTAAGCGTCCGTAGGTGAGGTATATACTTGGACCCTCAGGCTGTGCCTCGCAAAATGAAATGGTGCCGGCCTCCATCCAGATCCAGCAGCTTAAAAAACGACCAGGCATCCCAGATGTCGAGGCCGAGAGTTTCGAAGTAGGCTTTAACCTCGGAATCTTGGGTCTGGACGGAAACCTGTACTTGCAGGCGACACGACACATAGTCGTGGTGGGGAGTATCATTCATAACAAGCACCATATGCATGTGTCTGTACTGCTTATGAACGGACCTAGGTGTTTGAGACCATATGCATGAGAATCTTTGCTCCGAAGCTTATACCTGATTCGTCAACTTGAACCAATCCAGACATCGCTTCACACGAAAACATATAGTCGACACAAACGATATTACCCAAATTCCTTGACTCTGCAGAACCGCATTGAATGCAGCATGAGCGCAGCTGGGTTGTTGATCTGCTCTTCGAACATTGCAAAGGTGATCACGCCGCCGTCCTTTTTCAGAGCCACATGAAATGCTTTTGCAAGCTCCACAACTTAAACCAGATTGAATTCCCAGAAACGGAGTTCGATTTTCTCGGGCTGAGTGTTCTCACAGTGTTCTCCATTCAGGCTCGAGGGTTTGAGCATCCAAGCCTCGTCGCCTATGTCGGCGCTGGTTGCTTCGGCGTCTTTGGATCTCCGTCCGGCTTATGTGGCCACAGCTCTCTGTCGAGATGACTCCCTCATCGCGCGCTATGTCGCCGAGAAGGGCAATGTGACAACGGCCTACAACTCCTGCACCTCGAAACCCTCACCTCTAAGCTGTCGCTACGCACATCAGCGCCCGGATAAACCGATTTCATGTGATCTTGTTATCATGCCGATGGCTCGACTCCTCAAGCATAGCATTTGAGGCTACCAGAAACACCATCAAAGGCTCTGAATCGACCGTAACCCAAAAATCCCTCTGAAAGGGCCCTACCCTACCTTGTTTTACCAACCGAGCTGAACTATAGTACGAATGACGGGACTTCGAAACCTGGGACCGGCACTACCCTGAAAAACTGCTCTTGACTGATGGAGTATAGTTCAACTGTTCAAGGTAGGGGCCTGAATACTTCGAACAGGGTGTTGGGGTTATCTTATATACTAAAGCTATGACTGGTAACAAACCCTAGGGAATAGAGTTGTGAATTGTTTGTTTTTGTTTGTCAGAAGTGTTTGTAGGTTTAAGATGATTCGGGGCAGCCTGAAAAGGTGGTCGAGATGCCTGAGTCTGCATTCTGCCATTCTGCACACTCGATCCGCTATCATGGCTTAGGGTTCAGAGTTTGGGGTATCGGTGTCGCATGTCACTCTCACACTCACACTCTCTCTCTCTCTCTGTTCCTTTCTTTCTGACTGAAGGGCGAGAGGAGGGGTCCCCGCCGCTGTGCCCTAGTGGACATCCCATTGCCCTAGTGGGCGTCCCATTTTCCAGCGGAAAGAGCTGAAAAGACACACCTAGGGCCAGACTAGACCTATTGACCCGGCCAGGAGAGCGAAAGTTGCAAATTCGCCCACCCTCCCTCTCTCTCTCTCTCAGTCTCTCTCTGTCGCTCTTTCTCCCTCTGCGTTCTTTCTCTGTCTGTGTCTCTGTCTCCCCTTTCCACTCTAGTACCAACTCATCTGCTTACCTCGATGTCCGTCTATCTGGCAGCCGACTTGAACTTCGGCTATGACACATTATTCCCTGGACCTCCGTATAGAGAAGATTAGTGTACCCCACAGGTCTAAACTGATGAAGAGGGCTCCTATATCAATCCTTTTGGCACCCTTATGAAGCTATATACGACAAGGGCCTTCATAATTTGAACAGGGTTCCGTTAAAGGAGCCCTATTCCAATTCTTACGGCGCCTGTATTACAGCAAAAACTCCTCGTCTGCGCCGAGCTGGCTGAACAAAGCGCTCATCTTCTTGAGATGTGCCTCCTGAAATTTTGGGTAAAGGGCTTGGGAAAGCCTCAGGTAGTAGTGGGTTTAGGGCGTAAACACTGTAGCGTGTCTTTTTGGTATCCCTTTACTGATGAATAGTCGGTAGGTGGTTGCACCCATCCGCGAATGTCTTTCCTTTCTCTGTATTCATTTCCGTAGCCCCCCTACCAACATACTGCAGTATACTCCAACAATCAACCTATTAACCAACCCCTACAGTATCCCTTCTAGAGTCCTTTAAAGAGCCCTAATAGGGACCGAGGCCTCTAGTACAGCTTCTGACGAAATTCTTCAGAGGCGGCTGAGGGCTTCCCCACAACCTGCAGCGACAAGTGCCGCCAAGCACACATTTACTGATTTTTGCAATAAAGCAGTGACACCCTGACTAAAGCAAGTATAATGTACGTAAGTGTGCATGAATGCATGTATGTACGTGTGTATGTATATATGTATGTATGTACGTAGGTATGTATGTATGTAGGTGGGTATGTATGTATGTATGTATGTACTCATGCATGTGTGTGTGTATGCGTGTGCGTATGTGTATGTGTACATGTATGCGTATGTGCATGTGTGCTTTGTACGGATGTGTGTGTGTGTGTATAATTCACCACCACACGAACAAATCGGCGCAGAGTCTGTCAGGCACGGAGCTGGGCCGCAAAGCCGCAAACCGAAACCCCTAAATCCCTGAACCCCTAAACCACTTAAAACCCTAAACCCCTAAATCCCTATACCCTACCGGAGGTTCTGGGTTTAGGGTTTAGAAGTTTAGGGGCTTAAGGGTCTAGGGGTTCAGGCTTCTGACGCAGGTTTCTACCGAAAAGTGACATTAAGATGTTTGCAATCCGAAAAAGGAAAAGCAGTGCAGCAACACAAGCCCCTAAACCCTAAACCCTAAGCCCTGAACTCCTTGTTTGCCAGCATTGACTGGACGACAGCAACATGGTCGTTTTGCGCGTTGTCCATGGCCTTCCTAGCAACGACCACAGGTTTATGGTGCAGAGTTTAGGGGTTTAGGGCTTAGGGGTTTAGGGTTTAGTGGTTTAGGGTTTTTAGGGTTTAGGGGTTTAGGGTTTGGTGGTTTAGGGTTTTTAGGGTTTAGGGTTTAGGGTTTTTAGGGGTTTTAGGGTTTAGTGGTTTAGGGTTTTTAGGGTTTAGTGTGGGTTTAAGGGTTTAGGGGTTTAGGGTTTGGAGTACTTAGACTCTGACGAATACACATCCATAATCCGAAAACCACGCAAATGCGCAGCAATACCTGGGTTACTGGCACGACCCTGTAACAGTCTATATTATGGGTCATCTTATTAAGGGCTACATATATATATATATACACATGCGAAACGCAGGTATCTATTATCTAACTGTTACAGGATTGGGGACAGTACCCAACCAATACCATTTTTCAGCTCTGGAAGTGTTTCTCTTGTCACCCTGGGGCTTGGAGGCCGGTATACAGCGATCACACTACGTTTAAAATACTGTATACTGCATCAGGTTATTAAAGGGTATGAATACTATGGTATTCTTACTATTGTCTATTATGCTTTGGCAGCTGCATTCCATCACTCACGAATGCGGGATGGCTTAGGCAACTACACGGGCAGCAGTGCGATGGCACCTCTAGACATCGTCAACAAAACTTGTCGCCTTCGCCGCCCTCACTCAAAACACAGCGCACGGGGAAGGCCATCACAGCAAAGCGGCTGACAGAAAACCGCCGTGACGACATTCCTTGGTACGACTTGGAGCCGGGTCAACATGCTTGCCAACGCCTTTACCAAAATCCCACAATCCGTTGTTGGGCAGACACCTCGGGAGACGTGGCTTTTGAATATCATGTCATGTGGGCACTGGGAGGATTAGTCCGAAGTCCCTGCCCCCATGACCCTCCTATAATAGGGTGCGGAAGATAGGCTCGAGCCCTGAAATCTTTAAAGCTTAAACGTATCTTGCGAACAGGCAGCAACTGCTGTTTAGCTTGTTTGCAAAGGCTGGGCATATGAAGTCAAATCCTGAAGTTGGAGATGCATGGGATCTAGTCAATCTAGTCTTCAGCTGCAAACTGGAAATAAGCTTCTTAAACGATTCAGTCGTTTTGGACTGCTGTCCCGGTGGCAGGACTGCAAAGTAGGTGAACGACATGTACACGAGGAAGGCAAACACCCACATCACCTCAGTCAATGCGCATCGGCCGCCGCAGTCCGACTTACTAAGAATGTGCTCCCGGTCTCCATTGTAATTATGTAGTTCCTGTGTTGCGTTACCTTGTGGGATCCTGCATATACAGCTGACCAAACCAGAAAACGGAACTACAATGGAGACCAAATTAGCTGCTACTTCTACTACGTATAAGGGAAGGGCCACGGTGACGATTATCACGAAGTGGCAAATTTTAAATGGCGCATACACCTCGTGTGCGGGACGTGCCGCGACCAGCACTGAAAAAGCTCCGTGTCACCCAATTGCTTCTGTGCTCTGTATTCTGAAAAATGCCGTGCCGGCAGCCTGATAGCCTGATCAGCCTTGCAGCTTGTAGTGCTAAGGGATGTTGGGATGCCAGAAGATGTAAATCTAATTCCCGCCTCCACGTCCACTTTACATCCCCACCCACAGCTTCCAGGAATCCTAAATCCGAATCCCGAAACCCCCAACAAGTATCACTATTCTTATTAATTACGGTTGTTGTTAGAAATATTTTTATTATTGGTACTCTTGTTATTAGCCCGTATCCTGGAGGCAACATGCCCTCGATCAGCCAGGGTTCTCCAATGGATTTCAGTGGCGAAATCACCTGGTTGTCCAAAAGCTGATTCGCTATTAGGGTCTTTACCCAAAACCCCAAAACCCGTGGTTTAACCCTGAAACCCCAAAGCCCTAAACCGGGTTATGCGGCTTCTGGGTTTCGAGTTTAGGCTCTGCCTAAACCCTAAACCCGAAGTCCCTAAACCCGCAGTCCCTAAACCCGAAGTCCCTAAACCCGAAGCCCTTAACCCTAAGCCCTTCACCCTAAGCCCTTGACCCTAAGCCCTTGACCCTAAGCCCTAAAGGATTCATGACAGAACTGCGATCTCCAGCAGAGCTGGAGATCCCTGGGTCTGTATCTGCTTTGCTGGTCCCTACTGTAGGGTTTAGGGGTTTGGGGATTAGGGTGGGGTTTTGGGTTTAGGGTATATCCTATCTTGTCTCATGCTAGACTATGGTCCAATGGTGTATTACACATATTACTACATTCAAACTATGCGTAGTAGATTACGTTGTATTTCGTTGCGTTACATCACATTACATTGAATCATTGCATAGTCTTATATTCCGAATTATACCAAATGGTACCATATGACGTTATGCTACATTTTTGAATGGATTATAAGGTCCACCCTGCAGTGAAAGATGCCAAGCTGTTGCTCAAATCTTCACAAGTACGAACCCTGCACGTGCAGATGTCAAGCACAGGCATGCAGAGGAAAGTCTGAAAGCCGGATACCTCAGGCACAGCTGTTGAAAAAAGATTCAAAAACGTGCGGGCCGACTAGGTGCTCGGCGATGCTCCCTTCCGGAGCAGCACTATAGCAGAATGGTAGCTCGCCAAATATAAAGCAAATCTCGGTTGCCGTTCTGTGATTGAACGAGCTGGATGGTGCCCTTGACGAGATCACAGGGATCCCCTGTGCGGATCCGAAGTTCCAGTGAAGAGAATGACAAAGCAACATGTCCGGCATGGCCTTCAACCAACATCTTTCCAGAAGATCGACGCCCTCGCTTGACAAAAGGTCGCCGATAGACCTCCCGACGCAGCCGAGCTCAGAGGAAGTGCAAACAACCTGCAGGTTCATGTCGATCTCGAGCGAGACGAGCTTCATTGGATCCAAGCGAGCAACAGTGACAGCCTGTGTCAGGTGCTCTGAGCTGCCATCGGCGGGTTGTGATTCTATGGAACTTCAAGTTGCGGCAGACATGGGGGTGTAGGACCGTGGCACGATGGAGAAACTCTCGGCTGCTTTGCTGCCGCATATAGAGCCTTGGTCCGTAACGTCGCGCAATCCGATGAGGTGCCTAGCATGGCCCTGCAGAGTGTGATAGGTCACCTGGAAGACTTCTGTCCGGAATCGGTTTGCGTCACTGTCCACCAAATGCGTGTGGAAAGCCTGAGCCTTCAAGCTGTTTGGCGGATGATCTTCAAACTTCCGCGGCAACTCCACTGCACGGCCAGCCTCAGCCGCACCTGGGGATTGGGTCCGTGAAGTCCATACCGGGTTGTACCTGGCCTGTCCCGCAGCAGCATAGCAGCGAGTGCAGGAGTGCTCTGCGATTTGCAGGTCTGCATCCAGCTCAAGGATGGAGTCACAGATTAGCTGCAGTAGAGAAGAGGAGGCGTTGAAGTCGGCTGCCATCTTCCCATATTGGAGATTGCGCTCCACACGGCTTTGAACCAGCGCTTGAACTGCCACTGATGTACAGACAGTTGCAATGAAGGCACTGACTTCCACAACAACACTGGCTTCGAGCACTGATGTCGTACTTCCACGGATTACCACCAGCAGTAGAGGAAGCAGACTGCAAACGACAACCAAAGCAGGGCTGCGGGCAAGCACCACCGCAGGAATTCGACCAAAAGCCAAAAATCAAAGCGAAATCACCACGACTCTATCAGGTTGCGCGTGCCATGGAGACAAACTCACAGAGGGAAACCAGCACGTAAAGGGCATTCGGCCTCCCAACAGTGAGAATGGCCGGGCAGTTCTCCATAAACATGAAGCCCAAAGGGTCCAGGTATCATCATGGTACATACTTAGACCCCCAAAATACCCTATAAGGTATACACCAGAATGATACTTGGACCCTTTGGGATACACTACCCAAAGGCCTCAAAGTAGTTCCTTTTTGGGATTACTTTATAGAATTCTTAGGGTTTAGGGACTCCCAAGCCCGACAGGATCGTCCCCTAGATCGCGACTGACCCAAAGGGTCCAAGTATCATTATGGTATATACTTATAGGGTATTTTGGGGGTCTAAGTATATACCATAATGATACTTGGACCCTTTGGGTGATGTGGTGAAGCTGACATCTCGTAGTACACGCCACTGCTGAAAAGCGAAGGCTGCACAGCAGCACGCAACAGTACCGAACGAAGATGCGGGTCATCTCCAGGAGCAGTTGGCTCACCTTTTCGAAGACAAGTCGCTCATCATCTGAAGCGTCGGATCTCGCACATGCTCGTCTGATCGCTTTGAAACACCTCTGGGTCGCGTGCAGAAGATACTGTCGGTGCCGGGAGCAGCTTCGGACAAGCCGCACGGCAAAAAAATTGTCTGAAGGACCGCCGCTATGGTGAGAATGATGAGCGTGGCATCCCTATACTGGCATCCTGGGAAGTGGTGCCGGTCTCCATGAAGCTGCAAGTGCAAGCGCTCTATCGACGCTATTTATGCATCCACTTGGGCCAGCTTCGACGAGTAAATGACATCGTGATCACAATCTCTACGAACGGTTGCGAGCAAGTTCCAGATGGTCGGCAGCCTCTACTTTCCGGGCTTGAGGCAGCAGCATAAGGCTTATAGACATCAGTGCTTCAAGGCATAGGGAAGTTGTTTCAACAGTAGAGGATCAACATAGGGTTCCTGAAAATACACCTCAGTCAGGTACCCCTAACTTCAAGAAGCTTCACGCAGCTGGTCATATAAGGCCTCCTCCCAGCTGACGCCGCCCGCTACCGACATGAAGAGACTGAGCATGGTGTCTGCCACGGAACCTCAGTTGGCATAAACTCCTGACATTCTGCTATCGAGCTGTTGCAGAGTGGGTGCAATACCCAAACTAGAAAACCAATTTACCGAAGACCCCTTCCCAGGATACCACGTGGATGGAGCCGCTTAAAAAGTGCCAAAAAGTCTTGAAGTTGATCCAGACTGGCGCCTTGTTAATCACTAAGACTAGGGCTTCGGGGGTATATTCTGGTATCACCAGTGACTCAGGAACCCTTAATGAACACTGGGCTTTCGTGTGCTGCTGCATCATGATGAGCTTTTATGCTATTCTCCCGATCTTTCAAGCGGCCGGTGTCCGAGGCATGGCTTTGCGAGGGCTAGATCACAGCCTTCGGGTATCCCTATGATCCATTTACCTATATACTTTGGCCTTAAAGTAGTCCGTATATTTATGGTATATTGGGAAAAAGGGTCTATAATACTTGGGCACAGGGACCCTTCGGGTATGGGCTTCTTCTTGCTCAGCAGGTTTGCGCCCTCCCCGTCGTGCCGCTTAAAGTGTGGGATTTGGGAAGTGGCATGTACCGAGCCTGGTGGAGAGAGCGAAGTAATCAAGATAATGATTTAGGGCTTCCTTATTCTAACAAGGAGCCCCCCAAATAGTGTAGGTAATTATTAAGGCCCCCTATATTTTGCAACAGGCGCATCTGAAGACCTCTTGACTACAATCAGCAATGCAAGGCTCAATATTGGTATCCCTGGGATCCGATGTGAATAGATAGTGACTGCAGCTTTGCTCCGAACTCGTGCGACCTAGACCCTAAGACCCTGGACGATACAACTCAAGTCAGGCAAGGTCTGCCAGGGAGCTGAAGTACTTCAGGCTGGCCGCGTGATCCTCCGGCGGTCAATAGTCAATGGTGCTTGGCGGTCGGGAATACAACCGTTGGAGCTAAACTTGTGCTCGGGCTGGAGCCGTCGAGCTTGGTTTGAAGAGTACGGTGCGCAACCGCCGAGACATAAGACCGATTGAGCTGACAAAGAATATGCTTAATGCCGTAAAGTGGCCCGGCAGTTCTAGCACCTTTCAACTTCAAATAGCCTCATCACCAGGAGTTGAGAAATGGGCCCTATCTAATGTGGAAAGTGCCATATCGCGGGATGAAATAAATGCCCAACGATCCAAACTTCGGCTAACTTTGGGGCCCATGAAGACTTGAGGAAAGGGGAAGGCTGCCTGGCCGACCATTTTCGCATGCTTCTGCTTCGGTTGTATGGTCTAGTACGCGCTTGACAGTTCCCCGAATCGGGTCGTCAACCTGGTGAAATATGCAATACTCCCGATCTGATCACCGCCGAGGCACTTCTGCAGACATCGGGTTACCATCCAGGATGTAGCCGTTCACAGCCTACTACTACTCAGGCATGCCAAACTATGATGGGTAAACGATTTGTCATATCTCGTCAGCGCACTTCCTGAGCCGTCGGGCTTCCTTATTGCTCCCAGCGATAGCTGGGTAAAGGGTGCGTATTCAACCACACACATCGCACTGCGGCAGTGATACATGCCAGTGGCATGTCGAAAAGCACAGCAACAATAGAGTAGCAACCGGCTGGACTCATGCAGAGGATGCGTGCGCAAGGCGAATCTTCTTGTCAAAGCTGGGGACATGTCAAAACCTCGGGACGCAGACTGCAGCCCACCTGCGTGAAGAGCACAGCGAACACGTACCTGCGAGAGATGTGTAGACTCATAGATTGTGGGATTGCCCGCAACGCCGGAGTGAAACGGAGAAGTCGTCGTCGACCGAAGGCCACACAACACAAATTTAAAAAGAAAAAGTCCCCGACGTCTTCGACTTCGTTCCCCATAACATGAACATTCGCTCCACTCCCCACAAGATGAAGCCTGTGCTGCAATGCTCGCGGCAATGCTCGTTGCTCTCTATACCCTGCATTTTGCAACTGGTCGCCTTCACAGTCCTACGGTTGATGGACAAAATCCTGCACTACCCATAATAAGGAATATACCATAATTCCCATAGTTTAGGGTTCTTAGGGTCATGCAGGATTTTGTCCATCAACAGTATTTCCTGTCTCTGACGGCCTGCACTTCCGTTTGGTGAAACTTGGGAAACTGAGCTCGAAGACACACTTTCTAGCATGCACTCGTACTTGGCCATTCGCTAAAAATGCCACATATCTAGACTCTAGACCTTCCAGATAGCTTTTTGTGGAAGCCAGAAACAACGTACGTATGCCGATGATGGGAGCCCCATACAAACCTGCAAGCATAAAATGCACTGGGAGGGATGACAACCGCAATCGAATCGGGTCCGGCAACGAGGGAGGGAGGGAGAGCGAGGGAGGGAGGGAGGGAGGGAGGGAAGGAGGTCCAGCACGTTTGCTAGTTGGGTACTGTTTGGTGCTTAAGTCATGACATGTTGCTTGTTTGTTCTCTTTCGGCTTGCCTACCTGACTGCTTTGACTTCGCGTGTTTGGACGTTTTGGCTGGCATGTACTCAGGCTGTCCCCTTTGTTCAGCTCTCTTCGCAACGGGCTTAGGCTAGCTTTTGCCTGACAGAACCAGACTGGAGTATGAAGGCTTGGCTTGCCGTGGCTTGGATTGGCGTGTCGTGGCTTGGCTTGTTATTTGGCTTGGCTTAGCGTGGCTTGGCTTTCAGCCGGCGTTGAGATTGAGTGGGAATGGGTGCTTTGTCGGGGAGGCATGTCTTGACTCGTCTTGCCTTGTCCTGTCTTGCCTTGCCTTGGCTAGTCCTGACCTGACCGGGATCCCCGAGATGACCAACATGAACCCACGACAACCCAGGACGGGCACCCAAAGGGGCTCCAGCGTTGGAAAGAACTCACAGTTGGAAGAAGTCAGAGCTGGAAGACTGCTATACCCATTGCAGTGCTGGAAATCAGGACATGACCTTTTAGTCCCTGACTACTTCCTGCATCATTCCACCTTGATAAAAGATTTATGAAATACCCCCAAAACACAACATATTATCATTAATCGCGTTTTTATCTTCATTCAACTATCCTTGATATTGTCATGATGACTATTATGGCTATGACTATTGACATTAGTACTTTTATTGTCAAGCCACTAACTAACAAAGCTCAAGCTCCCGGTTCGCTAAACCCCAGCTAACTACACCCTATTCCTAAACACCCTAAACCCTGAACCCCAAACTCTAAACCCTAACCCTATAACCCTATAACACTATATATAACCCTATAACCCTTATATAACCCTATATCGTATAACCCTATACCCCTAAAACCCTATAACCCTATATACAACCCCATAACACTATATATAACCCTATAAACCCTTATATAACCCTATATCCCTATAACCCTAAAACCCTATAACCCTAAACCGATTCTCAACCCGCCGCTCGGGACTCTTCAAGTGCTCCCCTGCCACGGGAAACGTGTCAGGCACATGAGGGGGTAGGGGGAGGGGGTAGGGGACCATACTTCCTTAACTAAGCCTTATTAGGTCCTTATTATGGGCATTAAGGCCCCCTATCCCCCTAAGGGTCCCTATGGGGTTTAGGGTCCGGGCACATGATGAGCACCAGGAGCAGGAGAGCCCAGCAGAGGGACTGGATCGTATGGAGGATGGAGGTGATCAGGGTTCCTGAGCTGCATTGATGTAGGGTTTAGGGTTTAGGGGTTTAGGGTTTAGGGTTAGCTGCATTGTAGGTTTTTTTTTGAACCCTCGTGTCTTTTCGGCTGTGCAACAGCTTAGGAGACTACCATAATGGTGGAGGGAGTAGGACATCTCCCAGTAACCCATTGTAGGGGTTTAGGGTTTAGGGTTTAGGCATTTGCTGCCCCCACACCCTGCACTTATACAAGATGTCAAGTGAAGAACACAAAAGGTCAGCATTCTCCAGGCCTACAGAAAATCAGGGTGTAGGGAACCATACATGAGGGCAGGTTGGTAATAAGAAGTTGGTGTGGGTAGGCGCATGGTTTCACAGGAACTACAAGAAGACCCTCGACCCGAAAACTCAAACTTTGTGGGCAGGGTTTAGCGATCAGGACATTAGGCTTTGCGGTTTAACTTTTGGGGTCTTTGGGCTTCAGGGTTTAGGGTTTAGGTCTTTGGGCTTCGGGGGTTTGGGTTCTTAGGAGAGTTTAGGGCTTTAGGGTGCTTCTGAGCCACCCCGGCTTCTCGGCTCAAGCGGAAAAAAACCCAATCCCCTAAACCCCAAAACCCCAAACACCAAGCTGGATACCGTTTGAATGTTTCAAGTCTAGGAGTCTAGGAGTGCATGAGTTGGTTCAGCGGCTTTAGCAGGGAATAAAAAAAGGAATGCTATCTCAGGTCAAAGCATCACGGGGGACAAAATAGTTGGCTACGATGGTAGCTTTGGGACTCCTTCTCATCACCAGCTCTACTAACACTTCTAAGCTTCTGGGTTGCAACCCCCTCTAAATTACATTCTGCGGCGGTGCCTCAGAAAACTTGTTTGGGCCTAATGCTGCCAAGTTTTCGGAATGCCATGACGAAGCGGAAGACCCGCAGAATTCCTTGGGTGCTGCAGGCTCGAGTTGCACCTCTCATAGGGGTTTTAGGGTTTAGGGTTTAGGGTTGTCGAACCGGCATTGGCTTTGTACTGCAACCGGCGCCCACAATACCTTTCGCAACCACTGTGGACAGCAATTTTGAACTGTCAATGCGCCAGAGCTTATCACATTGCCGTTCAGGCCACAAGCGTGCAGTGGGGCGGGCAAATTCGCCATAGAATCTTGAACGCAAGCCAAGCATCGCACAGTCTTGACAATGCGCGTGATGCGGATGATTCGGAACCTTGCTTAGGAGCGGCAGCAGCAGCAGCACTAGAGAACAACAGCAGCACCCGCAGCATCATTAGCAGCAGCATGACCAGCATCACCACAACCTTCTCCTTCAATACCACCAACAACAACAACACCGCCACCGTCACAATCACCACCAGCACCAACAGAGCAACAACGGTAATGCTAAGGTAGAGGTGAGACAAGGATAAACAAAGACGAAATTTCTCGTGTAAGAAGAGAACTTATAACATCAACACAGCCATGTTAGGAATCACAATGTACTGCTAGCAAAGAAATGAAGAATAATGATAATACCAACAATTGCGATAACCGAATTCTTGTTATCTAACATCCCATATTGGTTGACAACCCAGGTTATACAATCTAGTAACCCATATCGGACATCTAATATCTACTTGAAAACACATGGTATGTAGTGTCTGGCATATCCAGTGCTATCCAATACCTAACCTAATTCTTTAGCAGACGCACTGTGGCGTGCCCTGGCGGCTGGGGCAAAAGGCGTATGATAAAGCATCATGAAAAATTCTGCGTGCAAAAGCAGGACTTGATTGGACGTCACCTGGCTGCAAATATCGATAGGAAATTGAGGATTTTGCGGAGCATCAGGCTGCCCAGTGAGTTGCTCCCAAGACCGAAGAAGTGAGAAGAGATCGTCTTGGATGAGAGGGCACTTGCCGTAAGCACGTCCGGGTTTACAAGCCACTAAAGGACCCAGCTACCCAAAGGCCCCAAAGTAGTTCCTTTTTCGGATTACCTTATAGAATTCTAAATATGAACCCCCAAAAGGAACTACTTTGGGGCCTTTGGGTATAGACCCATGACGAGAGGGAATCCGAACACTGTATGGGAGTTTCCGAGAATAGGGGGTACCTTATTTTGGGGTCCTTATAATAAGGATCCTACTATATAGGGTACTATATTAGGGTCCCCTGTTTTCGGAAACTCCCGTATAAGAAACTAGGTATCACTCAGAACCAGGTCTCTGACGTCCCTTGAAGTGATCCAGGTTGGACTCAGGCGCACCAAGGATCCTCATAGAAACCCCTATAAGAAGATCCCTTGTAGAACCATCACAACCCCTATCGACCTCCAACCCTAAACCCCTAAAGCCACGAACCCCTAAACTCAAAACCCAAAACCCGAACCCTTATGGAACCGAAGTGGAGCTGAGGCACGCTTTGAAGCCCGTGACCCCAGCCAGCGCAGGGTTCTCAATTCCGTCTTGATCTTGGATGTAGAACCTGAGCTGTGTGGACTTTTTTTTTGTTTCCGGGGCCGGTGTTGAGATGGCGGCTAATTAGTGTCATGGGCGAGGAATGCAATGCCTGAGTAGCATGTAAACAGAAAACCTTTAGGCATAGGTCTTGAACTGGATTTCCAGTATACATCTGTGAAGTTCTCAAGGCTTTTGATCTCTTGTGAGATCGGGTACCCTAAACCCTAAACCCCAAACCCTTAAACCATACACCCTAAACCCCAAACCCTGAAACCCTAAACCCCAAACCCTTAAACCCGAAACCCCAAACCCCTAAACCCTTAATCCGAGTCTCAAGCGGGACCACAGACTTCAAAGTTGGTTGGTTGCTTTTCAGTTCACCAGGTTGAGGGTTGCAAGGTCTGCTCAGGGTTCGGGTTCAGGGTTTAGGATTTAGGGTTCAGGGTATAGGGTTTAGGGTTCAGGGTTTAGGGTTTAGGGTTCAGGGTTTAGGGTTCAGGGTTTAGGGTTTAGGGTTCAGGGTTCAGGGTTTAGGGGTTTAGGGTTTAGCCAGGGTTTAGGCTTTTCAGACTTCGCCCGGATCTACCAAAGCGTGAGTGCATGAGTGAGTTCAGGGTTTAGGGTTGGGTTTCAGGATTGGTTAGATTGCATTCCTTGGCCTCGGCAGTTCACTCTAAAGGGGGTCTGCAGGATGGATATGTATAAATACATACATACATACATACATAGATACATACCTGCATACATCACATGCATGCATGCATGCATGCATGCTTAAGTTTCATGAAAATACATTGCAAGATGAATATACTATTATAGAGTACATTGCACTACATCAGCATACATACACACGTACATACACGCATGCACGCGTACATATATCCATACAGATCCATACGTGCATGCATGCATACATGCATAGGTGCATACGCACACGCATGCATTCCTACGTTCTTGTCAATACGTCGTATACTGTAGTGCATTATCTTATCCTGCGCTGCCTCACCCATCTGACCTTTCCTCTCCATTTTTTACTCTTCCTTACCTTATGACGGCAAAACAGCACAAACCAACGCACAACATAACCACATCATAACTTACCCGTGTATAATAACACGGAGCATAACAAACCCTAACATATGCATGTTGGCACGCTGGGTGGCAGAACGCAAACCACAATTTGGACGGAATGCAAGAAGCGACGAGTCAAATGTAGCATCCTGACAAGAGTAGCCAAGCGGGAAATTCGAAACGTCGGCAGCTGTTTGGCTATCTATCTGCTGACAAATGTACGTACTACATGCCTATGCATACTTCTACATGAGTTTGAGTGCATATACGCCAAGATAAGCCTGATTATATAAAACCGAGCCTTCATGCGTGGATTCCTGTGTGCAAATGAATCTGCTTTTACACACAGCTCAAAGAGAGACATTGTAGTGGTAGCTGATCGCCATGGTCTCCAGCTTTTGAGTGCAGTCGTGCAGCCCGGGAAAAGTACGAGCCCGTGCGAGGTATCTGGAAGCTTGGCGCTATTGGGGCGTGGCTTTGCGAATATTGGTTGGCTCTATAGCATATTTGTGGACCCGAGCAGTTCTTGAGTGCAAACGCCAAGCTGCGCAATATCCACTCCGAGCTCCCACAGAGAGCTCAACACCACGATCGTGTCCAGCCACATCCACCTGGACAGCATAGTATGCAACAATACGATACAGCATAATACGAGACAGCAGGGCGATAATATGGTTGATACACTATAGTATAACGTAAAAAAACAAAAATACCGTAAAATTGGTGAAACATAATTAAAACTGTATAACCTATAATTTAACATAAACCAAAACAAACTGAATATGTTTGAACTTTAACTTATGGTGATTTATCATAGCAGAGTCCTCTTTTCGCAAGGCCCGTCCCGGATGTAAACTTTGCAGTGGCCGAGTGCCGTAGGTCATTTAGATGTGGACTCCAGCATCTAACAGAGCAGCTGCCCGATGAACCCACAACACCCCGATGCGGGCTCGGCGGCACAAAAAACCAAACCCAAGGGTTTAGGGTTTAGGGGTTTAGGGTTTCGGGTTTAAGGTTCGAATCAATCCAATCCCCCACTCAAGGCCCTAGCCGGGCCCTAGCCCTCAACGCATCGTGGCCTTGTCAGATCTTGCACAGACGACAAGACCAATTGCACCACCCTAACTTTACACCCTAAACCACCTGGTTTCAAATCAGAGCGACCTAGGGTCAAACAAACTCAAACATGGAACGCAAAGCAAAACGAGCAGCTCGCGCCGATGCTTCAAACAACAGCGCGGCACTTCTTGCGATGGATTTCGACAGTGTAGAGAAAATTTCAGGTCTCTACACATCAACGCTTCCAAGTTTTGCTCTGATCGTTGGTTGTGGCGTTGGTTTTCTAGTCTGTTCGTTCCCGAGTCTTCGAGTCTTTTGCAATGACGTATCATTCATCTTCTTCCGTTGCACCACACACATATACATGTGCAGATGCACGCATGCATACATACATAGATATACACATGCACACATGCATACGTACCTACATACCTACATGCCTACATACATACATATGTAGATACAATGATACATGCACTTACTTATCGGTGTTGTGTAAAAGAAGGCCGCGTTGAAACCCTGCATGGGGCTCTGTTAATATGCTCGCAAGCTTGCCGTGTAGGGGGCAAGAGCCCCGCATGCAACATGAACAAAGTGGTGCAGGCCGGCTTTCAGCAGACGAGGGGTCAGGGCGTGGGGATAAAGTATGGGTATTGGCTACGACACAGACAGCAAAGTGTCTCTGAGTGCACCACATCCAGTCGCTTCCCCAATATTGTCGAAATCCGTCTGCCAAGATGCGAAGCCTGAGTTTATTTCATGTGGTGGCCAAAGCTCCGGGATGTGGCTAATGGTTTGATATTCGGCGGACTCACGCGGTTCTGAGTGGTGTGATACCCCGGGTCAGACGATTAGCTGCCAAGCTGGCAAAGGGCTTCTCGAAGAGTGCGGAAACAGTGTCACCGTGCAGTTGGAAGGCCATTGTACACATTGTACATTCTTGCTACTATTGGAATTGTGTTGGGCCTGAACCCACAACCAAGGCACGCTGACTGACTGTTAAAATGATGCGGAACTATACCAAGGAATATTGATGGCAATGCAAAACATCGTGGACTCCTGACACAATGGAAGGGGACGCTCCGAGTCAACTCAATGCGTAGCTCCGACCACAAATATCGGTCCCAACGCTCTAGTTTCCAAGAACCGGCCCGCTCGTCAGGCCCAAGTAGCAGAAGCTCGATGAAGAAGAGGCCGACGAAGACGTCTCGAGCCACCTGCAAACTCGCTACAGCACGCGTTGAGTGCCGATGGCATTCGAGGTTTAGCGGGGTCGCTGTAAGCTGGAATCCAAAGGCTGGTTTATGGCTTATGGGAATAACCATGTTCTGTCCTTCGGAGATTCTTTTGGTGGCCGAATCCGCAACGGGTGCTCGACTCGCTCCCCTCTCCCACTTCCTCCTCGAGCTTCACCTTTTATCCTGCCCCAGCTCTGCTCGCCGGACCACGCAAATGGTGAAGCCGTGATTTTGCTTTGCGCGAGTAGAGAGGCAAAGACATAGATCACACAACCAAGATACCTTATCCCAGCATTCTGTCAGACATGGAAGCCTGACAGTGCCTGGGGAACCGCGGATAAACGGGAGCGAAAGCCTGAACAACTGAAAGCCGCACCTCGGAACTCATGCATGTCCTGCCTGCACCGCCAAGTCCGTAGGTTTTCCATAATTGTCCAGCAATATCTGCACCTCGACGCCGATGAACACCTTTCCGTACCCCGAGGGGAGCGAAGGTACTGTAGCAGCAGTAGACAAAGTGGACGTAGTACTGGTTGAGGTAGTAGTAGTAGTAGTAGTAGTAGTAGTACTAGTACTAGTACTAGTACTAGTACTAGTAGTACTAGTAGTACTAGTAGTAGTAGGAGTAGTAGTAGTAGTAGTAGTACTAGTACTAGTACTAGTAGCAGTAGCAGTAGTAGTAGTAGTAGTAGTAGTCGTAGTAGTAGTACTAGTACTAGTCGTCGTAGTAGTAGTAGTAGTAGTCGTCGTAGTAGAAGTAGTAGTAGTAGTACTAGTACTAGTACTAGTACTAGTAGCAGTAGCAGTAGCAGTAGCAGCAGCAGCAGCAGCAGTAGCAGCAGCAGGCGTAGAAGTAGAAGTAGAAGTAGCAGTAGCAGTAGCAGTAGCAGGAGCAGGAGCAGTAGCAGTAGCAGTCGCAGTTGCAGTCGCAGTAGCAGTCGTGAGACAAGTGGCCGAATTAGCGATCACGGCCAGGGCAAAGAAAATGTCAAAAGCCGGATGGTCCACAATCCTGGAGGCTATGGCGACAGGTGAAGCTTTCAGGCACACCTCACAGAAGAAAGAGCACCCACAAGCGAAGATCGCAGCACACACGCTTAGCCGTCTCCAGCCGGATCCTGGTGAAAATGCAATAACGTCGCAAGCAACCAGGCGGCCAGACCCAAAGGCAAAGCTAACATACATCATCATCTTCTTCTTCACCATCATCATCACCATCATTGTCATCATCATCGTCGGCGTCCCTATCATCGTCACCGTCATCAGCATCATGGACAGCAGGAACATCATGGCAATCATCGTCATGGTCATCAACTAATTCTTGTTTAACACCAACAGCAGCATCGCCATCATCCTAACCCTTAAACCCTTGTTGTCATTACCACCCAAGCTCCCGTCAAGCTATCGGTCCTCTGCGCGCACGAGGTGGTGTCTCGCTTTCTGTGAGTGCCGGTGACAAATCCGAGCTCGGCAAACCTCCAAGAATTGAGGTTCAGTTCAGGATTTAGGGTAAAGGGTTTAGGGTCCTGAGTTCAGGATCTTACACGTGATCGGGTGCTTCGGCAGGTACGCCTTGGGGCTTAGTACAGCATTGTCGCTGAAACTGGGCCTAACCGACTGAGAACTCGACGCCCTTTGGGATGTGTAGCGTGCAGCCGGAGCATAAATGAGCATCATCGCCGCAGTGCAAGAGAGGTTGCACATGACCCGTAAGGACTGAAGGACAATATAGTACCAGCAAAGAAAGTCTCACCTAGTACAATACTGCAGGATATAGTACAATCAATATAGTATAGCATAGCATAGTATAATTTGGCATGATCTTCAATGACATATTTAAACGACAAATGAATATAACATATACACGTCATATGTCATAAAACATAGAATATGTCAAGCAATACAAAATAATATCTAGCATATGTTGTAGAACACTGTCAACCTTGCCATATATTGACACACACACACATGTGTATAATCTATATATATATATAGAGTATATACGTTTATACTTATATTTATATAGGTATGTCTGTATGTATGTGTGTGTGTATCTATATACATACAAAAGTATGCAGTGCTCAACGATATTTTATACTATGTTTGTATACATATACATATGTATATATATATATATATATATATTATGCTAATATGTACGCTATGCTACATACTATAGCATAGTGGCCCTTAGGTTTGGGGCCTCGGAGCTTTAGACATTGTCGAGGCTTAGGGTTGACGACCGAAGCCAGAAGCGAACATCGGTGTAGGACCCAAAGGGTCCAAGTATCATCATGGTATATACTTAGACCCCCAAAATACCCTATAAGTATATACCATAATGATACTTGGACCATTTGGGGGAAACAGCGGTCTTGCCGAAAGCCCCAGCGCAAAGTATCCAGAAATGGAGACGTGATCCACCGGTCTAACGACTGCCATCTCCAAGAATCAGTAGCTAGGGTGATTCCAGTTTTGAATTTCTTTGCAAACCTGAACCTTTGGTTCAAGCGTCTCATGTGCCCTGGCCCACGGTTGACAGGCTAAACCGGCAATACGTTCACTTCCACTCACACAGAAGACAGTTACTAGAACAGTAGACTCCCAAACCCTAGACCCCTCACACCTCAAAGTCTCGACTCCATGAATCCCAAAACCCTTGCCTCTTTCGGAGGTGGTTCGCATGAGCGTTTGCTGCACTGATGTGGAGGTTGCGCTCCGTCTGGCTCAAGCAGCCGGTCTTTGAAGATTAAGGCCATGGACGGGCTTTAGGATTTAGTTTAAGTCCAAGCGTCGCAGGGCGTCCCAAGTGTCTGAGCCCTGCTGCACAACATCAACCGCATCTCTATGTCCCCACGGTCATCACAGCTGCCATCAGCAACCACTGCGTCATGTGACATGTCATCAGCATCGCCTCTACTGCTCCCGCTCCGTGCGTCGCAGGTCCAAAGGAATAAACAGAAGTCGCATGCATACTATAGGGCCCTCAATAATTAGAATAGGGTTTGGGGGTATATATGGTACTGTAATTGTAATAAGGACCCCCCACAATAGTATTGGTACTCATTTAGGCCCCACTACTAAATCCTTATAATAGCCCCTATATATGGACCCCTGTAAAGGAACCCTATTCTAATTGTTTAGGCCCCTATATTAGGTCGCAACCCCCTGGCTGCCCCCACTTGCTCTTTCCTCACCTGTCCCACCCTGAAACGAGCACACTCGAGAGACCAGCGAATTTTTGCGTAATGTAGGGGCCTTAGTATTTAGGATATATCATAGTATATTTATGATAACGAACCCTAAGAATAATACTGGTAATTCAGCTTCTATAGCAGGCCTGCGAAAAAGACTTGAAGATCGTGGGCGAGAAGTAGGGCTCTTCGTGAGACTCCAAACCATCGCAAATGCCCAGCTCCTCGGGGATGGAGCCGGTTCTTCGGATCCGCTTTTCCGTTTCGAAGTTTCGGAGAAGAAGCGTTAGCATCTGCGGAGGATGTGTGCTGTCTGCTTCAGTATTCGGTGGTCCTTTCCAGCTGTACAACTCCCAGGTCCTGAAGCCTCACTCTTCGGTTTCCTTAGGTTCCTTGAATCTACAGCACTCGAGGCCTGATGTGATCCTTAGGCCCTGTGGGGAGGCGAATTCGGCGCAATTTGGCTAACATCCTTTGCTACACTTCGGAACACAGACTTTGCCTGGATTTGTGGGGCGCCAAGCTTTAGGCTCGCACCACGCAAACATTCAAGCAGTCTGGCTTATGGGAAATTACACCCTAAACTGAAAGCTTTGAGCCTGAGCCAGAAACAAGCAGAGAGCCGGTCCTTTTAAGGGAGCTCCAGTACAAAGAAGCGCCTTACCGCTGGACAGGCCAATACACCTTGGCCTTGAACCCCAGGCTGCCCTGAACCCTACACACTAAAAACCCCGCATGACAATACTCCCTACTACACCCTAAACCCACGTGACCTTAAACCCAAACACCCTGCATGACCCTAAAGGCTACACCCTAATCTAGGGGCTTTGATAATTAGAATAGGGTTTCGGGGTATGTATGTATATATATATATACATACCATAATTACAATAAGGAGCCCCCAAAATATAGGGAATCACAGAAAGTTGGAACATGGGTTTAGGAGGATTGGTGCTGCATTTCCCTTCTCTATAAGGGACTTAGGATACTGATGTTCCAACTTTCTGGAGTCTACTGTAGTATTAGTAACTATTTAGGCCCCTCTACTAAATCCTTGCAATAGCCCTTATAGGCCCCTTTAAAGGAACCCTATTGTTCTACTTACTTCAGCCCCTGTATTACACCCTATCTCGCGCCTGGGGAGGCCTCGAAAATCTTCGTCCCTTGGAGACCGGGCTGGCGGTGGCGGAGGTTGGGCCACCCTGAATACAGCTGGGACTTTCACTGGAATAAGGCTCCTTTAAAGGTTCCTTAAAGGATTGGAATAGGGCTCCTTTAAAAAGGTGTTCCTAAACGGGCTTCTAATACTTTGAGGGGAGCTGGGAGTTTTGCACTCTAGGGTTTGAGACTTAGGGGAGGGGTAGTAGGATTTGTTTTAGGGGTGGACCATTCGGTGAAGCGTCTTAGAAGAAAGCTCATGCCAACAAACTCAAAGCGAGCTCTCGACGGGATGCAGCAGGTATGGGGATGTGGGCTGGTTAGCCTATAGATATGTTAAGCCATTGAGCCTGTTAGCGGTCGGGGTTCAAAGACCGGAACTGGAACCATCCAGAAATCTACATACACCGTCTGTACACAGAACCGTACAAACAAAGAGAAAAACAAACGAGAACCAAGTGACACAAATGGTATTTGTGTATAGTATCTTGTAGCATATATTGGTATAATGCTACAGTACGTTTTTATATATATCTCATTTATTTTCGCGCATTCTGGTATGCTATAGGGGCCTTAATAATTAGAATAGGGTTTGGGGGCCCATGATACTATACTTATAACAAGGAACCTGCAAAATAGTACAGGTAATCATTATGGCCCATGGCCCCTATACTAAGTCCTTATAATTGCCCTTGTAGTAGCCCTCCTAGACCCCTTTAAGGAACCCTATTCTAAATATTTAAGCACCTATATAGTAAACCCCAAAAAGTTGGAAACCGGATGAAGGACAAATAGTGCTCGGATTCCCTGTTCTTGACTCTTAAGGATTGAGGCTATTGGGTCTCCAACTTTTAGGCTTCTACCCTAAACCCTAAACCTTAAACCCTACCCTAAACCCGAAACCCTAAACCCTCTAAACCCTAAACCACATATATTGCTTCCCTCAGGGATGGCCTGCTCTTTTGGGGTCGCGAGCGGCTCGGAGAGGTCCGGGTTGCGCTTCTTCGGACGCTTTATGGTCTGCGCAGTCGACAGGTGCACGGTTCAGGGCGTAGGGTTCATATTTTTGGGGTTTAAGGTTCATATATTAGGTTTTAGGGTTCATCTTTAAGGGTTTTGGGTTCATATATTAGGTTTTAGGGTTCATCTTTAAAGGTTTTGGGTTCATCTTTTAGGGTTCGGGGTGCAGGGGCTGAAGCTGGGCTTGGGCTCAGACATGCCTGTGGCTAGCAGAAAGTGAGCAAGTGCTTGAAAGCATCGCTGTGGAGCTATCTTTGATTCAGATCCTAATGCCCGTGCTGGAGGAAGGCATCCAAGCATGATCTGGGGGCTGCATCGTTCCAAGCTGATCGACCGAGTTGCAGCGTCTGGGAACTGTCGGGCTTGAAGGGACAGATCCCTGCTTGCTCATGGATTTGTGAGGAATGGGCACCACCCTGAAAGCATGAAATAATCTGCCGAACCGAATGTTCATCTCTTCACAAGGCGACCCAAGCACCCTTACAAGGACTAGTCACCTCAACCCTCTAAACCTGAAAACCAAACAACCGGTGCCTTTCAAGCTTGTAAACCCGCCCAAGCACCCGAATAGTAGGGTTTCAGGTCGCAAAACCCAAACTCTGCATGGTTTTTGGACCTTGAAAACCCTGCTAATTTGGGTCCTTGGACCCTTAGGGAACGCCGAGCTGCCTGGCTGAGAGCCTTATCCTGGACAGCGAGCCTGTCAAGTACCTTGAAAGAGAGCTGTTGGCAAGGTCTGTTGGATCTTTCGTTCCTACAACATAACGCACTATGATATAGCTTAGTATAGTTTAGTATAGAGAACAACATATCTATCCAAAAACACTTCTGAAACTTGTGTGTGTGTGTGTTAAGGAAGGGCCGAGATGAGCCCCAAACTGCTCACAGGTTCGGACGCACTCCTAAACCCCAAACCCTGAGCTCCTAAACTCTAAACCCTGCTAAACTCTAAACCCTGAACCCTGAGCTCTACGCCCTGGCAGCTTTTCCAAGCACTCACATCATCGCCAGAGCAAGCAATCGAGCTGGGGTTCGGGATTAAGGAGCCTCGGGATCTAGTTTAAACGAGGGCCTTAATGATTAGAATAGGGGTTTAGGGGTTTGAGGTTTAGCTATACGGAAAATGGCTGGATTATTCAGACTTCTATATCAGGTCAAGCATGTGCAGAATATGTTTCAGCTCATTGGTTTGACTCCCCCCGCCCCCCCACCCGAGTCCGACACCCGAGATCAATCTACCGTCCAGGCATTGCGCACCTGAACCCGTTTCTGTCGAGAACCAAGGCTGAGCTCCGGCACAGAAAGCCCGCCTGCTTCCTTAAATTCGCCCTCCATCCGATACACTCATATTATGATGATGCTGTGTCCGCATGAAGCCCAAACTGTGAGCAACCGTAGATCCACGACCCCGGCAACACGAAGTTAAAACACCCGAACACGACACTCGCACCTCCCGATGCTGGTTGCGCATCAGCTCGTAAAGCGACTGCAACCCGACCTGCAAACGCGTGGGGCTGAAGTCTCGGCGCTTCGGGAATATGCTGTGGCGGTTCAGACTGTCTAGGTTTAGGGATGGCCTCGATTAAACGAAGCCCAGATTTTGGGATTTCTTATGTTGAGCTCCTTAGAAAATTCCTTAAACAGGTAGGTCTTTCGGGGTCAAGGTAGGGCCTAGAATCTATTGTTATTACCATTGTTACTATTACTAGTAGTCTTCCTACTATTATCTAAGGACTTTGATTCGGGGTTGGGACTGTTGATGAAGCAGATTTGTATGCTTGGCAGGGCTTGTCCGCGGCTCGGGCAGAACCCTGCATATAATTCCAAAGGCTAAACGCCCAAAACAAAAGCCCAGACTTCCGAGTCGAGATTGCGGGGCTTGGTTGTTGATTGCATCGGTTTACTGACGTCCGTGCAGCCTCACAGGGTCATGTACCCCTATTACTACCATTACTGCAGCCTTTGGTAATTAGTCTGAAGTCGTACTTCCTGAATTCTCCAACCTTGAAGCCTCACCGTGAATCCCGAAACCTTCAGCCCCAGAACGCGCATGTTTCAGGGATGCTGCATAAAAGCGGTGAGCGGTGTATGTAGCTCGGTATGGGACTGTCGCGTATACGGATTTGTCCTGTAGTAGCCTTGGGTCATGCAGCCGCAAGTCTGTGTAGCTGGCACCTCTGAACAAGCTCATGTCGCTTTGAATCGTGGTACAACTCCACGGCCTCTGGATTCAGGGCTCGGGAAGCCCCCAACAATGCACCCTAGAGCTTATAGATCCTATGTCGAGGAACCCGGCCAACCAGATCCTGAACTCCACACAGTAGAAGCTACACCAGCTAAACTTCAAACTTGCAAACCATGCATCACTTCAATCGAACTATCTAAGCCACCCGAAGCCTGACACGCTGCACGAAGTCCCTAAACCCTAAGCTGCTCTGAACCCAAAACCCTGAGCCTTAAACCCATGCAAAAACCGACCCTCACTCCTGGACGTCGAACTCCGCTTCTGTCGCAGACCATAGGTGGCCTCTAACTGAAGCTTACGCTGTAGGGCTTTGGGTCAGAGGGGTCTTAGGGTTACGATGGAAGGTTTATGGTTGAAGGGTTTAAGGCGGCCAAAGCGGTTTTTGGGCTTCTACTTCCTACATAAGGGTTCACTGTCAGAAGGGCTTCGGGCTTATGATGTGGGGTTTAAGGGCTTAGGATTCGGGGTAACAGATCTTTTAGAATTTGTAGGGCTGCGTGAAAGACGACATGTACTGACCAACAAGTTTGTGAATCCAAACTAAACTGCCTAGTATCGGATGGGTCTGTGGGGAGGCTTGCATTACTCTTGCCTCTTTGCTGTTCCTCGACGTGAGTTTGACTTTCCCTTGCTAGCTTCCTGGCTGTATGACTTTGCGACATCATACATACTGAGGTATAGTTTGCAGTTCCTTCGAAATAACCAGGTATACAGTCTCCCCCACCCCAAAGGTTGGCATAATCTGCTGCCCCCCACTACGGGGTCGAGGTTTGGGTCTGCTTTTCGGTCGTATGTGCCTTCTCAATCTGAACACCCGGGGTCCAGGCCCCTTCGCTTCGGAAACCATATGACTTGGCATTTAGGGTTTCGGGTTTGGGGAAGCTCACCCTAAGCCTCAAAATAGGCCAAAAGCCTTATTTAGTATGGTCTTGGGGCCCAAAAGGCAATAACAAAAATGAGTCCTTAGAGCCTTAGGGTTTAGGTCAAGACCTGTACCGCGATCGCCTGGGTTCGCTTTCTGCGTGGGTGGCACCTCCGCGATCTCCTTCCCCGGGTCGGCTGGTTGAATATACGGGCCTGAAAAATTAGAATAGGGCTAATTTAAAGGGTTCCTTTAAGAGGGTCCTATAAGGGTTACTATAAGGGTACTATGATATAGGGGCCTCAATAATTAGAACAGGTTTTGGGGGCTATATTATACTACAATTATAAGAAGGACCCCCCCCCAAAAAAAAACATAGTATAGGTAATTATTAAGGCCCCTATAATAGTAGCTTCGGCGAGTCTTAGGCCAGGAGCGATAAAGATAAGACTGTTTCGGTCAAGCATGAGCATGAATTGACGGAATGCGCGGTGTATCTACGGGAAGATCTCCTTCAACGAACACCCATTCCCCCATGCTTTCGAGATCGAAGAACTCGGGACTGAACAGAGCACTTAGTTAGATTTTCTCAGCCGATGTGACTTAGCCGAGAATTCTGGCCTGGTGGTCGGAGAACTCATCACCCGACAGTCCCGGGCCCGCTGGCGTCATGGCTTTGCAAGGTTCTGCGCCCCACTTTCTCAAAGGATGGGCATGAGCCTTCTTCGCAGCGGTCTCTTGACTCTTGATCTCTTGTCTGTGCTGTGACCTATAGCTGTATAAAGAAGGCCAGCACGATCCTGAAACGACTTGGCTCGTACGGGCCACTGGCAGCAGCTGCGAAGAAGTGGCGGCGGCGACTTGCAACGTCTTCTGGAGTCTCAGAACACTTGGACACATAGACTGCAGACATACCCGGTGCAAGCAGAACCTTCTGCTGAATGCCTTACCCCGGAAACTTTGGCCGAGACCGTCATCGTATAATTTACGTAGCAGTCCAGATTCAGCTGTCAGTCGTAACAGTACAGACGAAACCAGAGCAAGGGCTTGGAAAGTGTCGGCAGTTGTTCGCGGCATTCATCTAGCAAGTCAGGTCTAGGATACTCACACCAGCAACTGCAAGCACGCGGTTTAGCCTCCCATGCTCTTTGTCTGCACTACGAGCTGCTGTAGCTAGTCCGGCCAAAACATAGATGTCTTCTAGATTCTAGGATCCTACGACGAAGAAACAGCGCGATAGCATTGAGCAACCAGGACGGCCACTTCAACAAACACGATACAGTATTGAGTTTTGGAGCAACAAAAAGGTATCAATGCTTGGTCGGCGAACAACTCTGCGAAGGGCGAGTGTCTATGGCCACCTTGATACTATCCTACTACAAGTATCCTTTTCGCATGTGCTTCTCTGACCTGCCAGGGAACACTCAAAAGAGCAACAGCTGTGTCCGCGGCTGTGGTAGTAGTGCTGGTCGAGGTCTGGGTCGTCGTGGAGGTAGAGGTCGTCGACTCAGTTTGTGCACACGGGCCACATGTATTTATATATGCACACTCATATACACACATACACAAAGCAATTATGTGATCAGAGAGAGAGTGCATATGTACTCTTGCACATGCATGCATGTACATGTGTGCGTATGCACGTAGGCATGTGTGCATGAAGATACATATGTATGCATGAATTATGCTGTGTATGCTTGCATGTCTGTATGCACATGTAGATGTATTAGCCATGCAGATGTATATGCATATGAACATGTATATGCTTTATGTTCATGTTTAAGAAAATGAAAATATGTATATGTACCTGTGTACGTATATGTATATGTATATGCATGCATGTATAAGTGTATGTATGTACTTATGTATGTATGTATGTATGTCGGCTTGCATGTAGGAATCTATGTGCCAGGAAGGAAGGTAGGTATGTGATATGTTTGCAGATAGAAAAACCCACTTACACAGATATATATATATATATATATATATATATATATACACATGCACATAAATATGACCACGCAAAAATATGTATATGCATGCAATTACGCACTTGGTTTGCGTATATATGTAACTAGATGCACCTATGCATGTATGTATGTATGTATGTATGCATGGTTGTGTGTGTAGGTGTGTATATGATTACGTACATAAATACGTACCTATGCATGGGTGCATTTGCATATGATGTATACCTGCATGCACATGTATGTATATATGTATGTGAATCTGTATATATATATATATACACACACACGCAGACACATTGTTTTATATCTAGCGAATCTAGCATGTACGTAATACCCTTTTGTGTACAGCATACATACACTTATATATATATATATACACATACAAACATATACATACACATGTATATGTATAATATATATATATATATATATATATATATGCTATCTAACCATATATACATACATCGACGAACGAACAACTACCTAGACAAATAAACCAACCAACACATCCAGGTACATATTTCTATATACATATGTATATACTGTATATATATATATATATATATATATATGCATACATGTACTATGAACATACATAGACATGAACATGTACATGTACATACACATATATTTATACATATGCGTATACAAATACATATACATATACATAATATAAGTATGTATGTACACATAGTGGAGTGTGAATATTGATAAGTCTGCAAATTCTCTTGGTGAAGAATCGTGCAATTGTTAGTTGCTTTTACCTGTATAAATGCTGCCTGCCTGCAGGATGCAGTGTGGTCGGAACTACAACTTACAAGTTGACGAAATGTTCGTGGCTTGAATTCCTCGGCGGATGCTTCGCATCTCCCGGCATGAAACTGACGAGACACACCCATCCCCGAGGCTTCAACTGTACTGGTGGTCGTGGTCGTCGTTGAAGTTACGGTAGTCGTTGAGGTGGTCGTAGTGGTAGTAGACTGGCGAGGAAAGGAGCATATGTTAGGATCTGCTTGATTAAGCGGTACTACATACTCGCGGTTTGAACCCTTTCGCCCTTCGAAACGGGCACGGCTGAAGGTATCGCCAAAAGACCTCGTGCAAACACTCTTTGCGCGGACAGCAGCTGGAAGTCTGAGCATGAGGGTTGCAAGGCCTGGAGGTGTGCAAAGGTCTGTGATTCAACAGAAAAGAGATGTGGTTTGGAACTCGGTCTGAAATGCCGTGGCTAGTCCAGATGCGGCAGTGGCAGGGCCAGGCACTACGACGATGTGACCAAGCAGACTACCCATGTCAACTTGCATGTCGTATATCGTAAGCTTGAATGAACACATCGGAGCACGTGCATACAAACGATTCGAACACACAGGTCAGCATCGAGCGGAAGTCTATGTGTTTATGCTTCAACCCAACACACTCACGACCACATGTTCTTGTTTCATCACTGTTCTCTCTCTCTCTCTCTCGCTCTCTCTCTCTCTATCTCCACTCTTCGTGATGCCTCCCTCCTGTCGGATAGTCAGACCTGCTGCAGGGAACCGCTCGCAGCTGGTGCCAGACTAGAAACCGCAAACCCATGGAGCTTTCAGGCCGCTACGGTAGCAGACCTCCAAGTTTAGGGCCCCCAAAAAGCACATAAGCAAAAAAATCGGATAGGGATATCCCATGTAAACCCCCTTATAAAGAACCCCAATAAGGTAGGGATATCCCGATAAAATGCTTATGCTTATGGTGCTTTTGGGGTCCCTAAAAGTTGAGCTTGAAGGGCTAAGAACAGAAGAGCCCAGGACTTACGGCTGAGAGTTTATATTGTATAAGATGATAGTATAATACGTACTACTGTAGGTTTAAGGTTATGGGTTTTGGGTTCAGGATCAGGCAGGCTCAGATTGCAGACCCTCCAGAAAAGTTGGCAGGCCAAGAAAAGGCAATAAGGTTGGAACATCGACGAGCCTTTAGATACCTGCTGCGGTACCGGCTCTGGCTGTCATCCTTCATGCCATGATGTCACAGACAAACTTGAATTGAAGCAATGGCACCACACTTGGCAGGGCCTATCTTCGGGTGTAGGGTCTCCGCTCGACCATGCTGTGCAATCTAGTCGAGGGGCCTCAAAAACCTGAAGGTATCGCCTAAGCTCCAAAGCTGGATCCAGCCTTGCTGGGACGGAAAAGCAGAGGTCCTGAACTGAAAAGCCCAAAGCATGCCACAGGAGACGGTTATGGTACTCGTGGTCGTGGTGGAAGTTGAGGTGATGGTCGAGGTGCTTGTCGAGGTTGTGGTCTGCAAAGGAGCAAACTAGCGACAGGCACCATATCATCGCATATCGCCCTCAGCTTACAGAAACGTGCCACCTACCAGAGTGCTGAGGCCCTGAATCCGCAAAGTAAATATAGCCAGGAGGCTGTGAAATGGAGAGGCTCCCCTTTGCACATGGAGTTTGGGATCTCATGCCGTACCCCGACCCGAGCATCAAGAGATCATCCCGGACGACAACACAAGGAAGCTCACCAGGAGCCAAACCCGGCAGGTCAGTACAAGGACCGGCTACAACCCTAAACTACACCCAAAAAACCCGCCAAAACCCGTCAATAAGCATCCACTCTTAGAATCGCGCTGTTGTGGTACTCGTCGATGTGGTGGTTGTAATGGTGGTCGTCACAGTGCTAGTAGTGGTCGTCGTCTCAGCTTGCTTTTCTGTCTATTTTGGGTCTCAACTTGAGGGATTCCAAATGGCAACAGGCGATGTCTATGCTGGATCTGCTGGCTGTATAAACATACTGTAAGTTATGTGCTATATATGACAAAGTGTATATTAAATAGTCAATAGTATATGATCACGCTATCGCATAGCCGCGCGAACAAAGCTACCGTATCTAAGGCAAACATTCTCGAGATGGCCCGACGAGGCCTCAGGCACTGTGCATATGCTCCAAACGATAAGATGACTTCAACGTTTACACAGGGCCACGGGATGTCGTGAAGTTGAAATGCGCCCTTTATTTGTAGGGTCTAGGGCTTAGGGTGCTCACGCCGGCAAGGACGTGAACAGCAGCAATCGAAGGGCAAATTTCGAGATACATACCGGTTGCACCACGACATTTGCAAACCTAAAGTTTAAAAGTCCCTCCAACCAGCAAGCACCTTCCTCCTCGCTCGGCATTTGTAAAAAATCATATACACATGTTCGAGTTTATATATGCGCACATACCTACCCACCGACCTACTTACTTACGGACTTGCCTACCTGCGTACATACATCCATACATACATGCCAGCATGCATACATAAATACATGCATGCGTACACACGCATGCATACATGCACATGCATAAACACAATTATGCCCACATTCGTCCATCCATACATACACACAGATATACAGGCATCCATCCATCCATCCATCCATGCATCATGCATGCATTAACAAACAAACAACCAACCACAAAAAACAAACAACAACTAACCAAACAAGCAAACACACTGCTGCATAACACAATGCAACACAAAATCACATAACAAAGCTTCACATGCACACATAAAGGCATACATGCACAGAGACATACACGCAAATGCACTACAATCATGCTGCCACTTCGCCTGTTCGTTTAACTGAATGGACTCAACATATCACTCCCTCTATAGTCTGAACTCCTAGAGCCATCTTGCAAATGCGGCTGACCCCTGTAACCCTCAATCCTTACACCCCTAAGTCCGCGTACTGGATGCGCGGTTTTGTCCATTCTCAAGGTGTGGAAGAGGTGGTGAGTTTAGGGCTTCAGGTTTAGGGTTTGTAGGGTTACCTTGCAGGCCAGAAATTCGACGGAGTTTCTGCCCTCTACTAGATGCATCGGCGAACTGAACTGACCGCCAACCTATGTCATGCTATTTTCTAGCTAAAGAGAACAAGACAAGTCCATCCACTAGGCAGGCACTGAAACAGGCACGCACAAAGCAACTATAAGTTCGAAGGAAACCCACGTGACGGCAGATCTCAAGTTGCAATGCCCGAAGCTTCAGTCCAAGCTCGAAATACTGTTGATGGACAAAATCCTGCATTACCCATTATAAGGAATATACCATAATTCCCATAGATTAGGGTCCTTAGGGTCATGCAGGATTTTGTCCATCAACCGTAGGTCAGCATCGTCAAGGCACGGTCGATGTCGATGTGGTTGTGGTCGAAGTGGTCGTGGAGGTGACGGTAGAAGTTGTAGTCGTTGACTCGGGGTCAGGACCGAAGACTCCAAAGGCTTTGAAGGATTGTTTGAAGGATTGTGGTTTGTAGACCACGCAGCACTACGAAACGCGGCTTCCCATGTTAGTTCAGAACTCTATCGGCAATTGACTGGCGTGAGCTTCGACCAGTTCAAAGCTGCCCTGAGCCTGACAGGCGACTGTAAATATCACTGTAAATCCTGAAAATGACGCAGGGGTTCTGATGCACCTTCGAAACAGTCTGGCGCCGGTTGCCTACCAGAATTATGCTGAAGCTGGTGTGTGAATGCAGCACATACTGTTGTTCTGTTTCTTTCCATGTCAGGACAACCAGAAAGCCCCTTACCATGCCTTCATCCGACTTCAGGCTAGTCAGAAGCAGGTTTAGGGTTTAGGGGTATGGGATTTAGGCTCTTAGCGCGTAGCAAGGTCAGAGTCAGTAGGCGACAGTTCGGTCTTTCGGACTGGGTGATAAGCGCTGCTTGTCTCGACTGCAACAGCTCTGACATGAAGAGCATTGGCAAGGAGCTCTCGATGAAAACAGGCAACCCGAAGCTTCAAAAAAGCTGTCATGTCCCAAGGCTACATCTGCGGCCTCTCGCTCCCATCCGCGGTCACTCTTAACTTTCCGTCTCATCCTCAGAACAGCCTGAAAAAACAGTGGTCTGCCTTGGCCTCCCTGGACCCAGTTTTCTGAACTCCGACTCGAAGCCCGCCAGGCCCATGGCCGTGGTGGTGAGGGTGGATGTCGTAGTGGTGGATGTGCTCGTGCTAGTAGTCGTGACCGTGGTAGACTGCGCAGGGCGGCACTGGGGTGCAGCTTGGGCCGCTAACCTAAGGGTCCAAGTACCTAATATTCGCAAACTCTCCAAAATAGAAACCTGCATAATATAGGGATGAGGATGATTTTCAAATTCTAACAAGGATATCCATTCTGAAGCGGGGGCCGGGTCAGGCCAACTTGGCGGCTAAAATTCGAATTTAACTCGATGTTTGGGGCAAGGGGCCTTTCCAGAGAGGCTTAAATTCGAATTTAATCCTCCTTTGGGTCGGCTGGCTTTAAATCGAATTTCAGCCACAGCTAGGGGTTGTCTCGTCCTGCCTCGAAAACCTCGGCACTGGTATTCGTGCTGGTTGCGGCTGTTGTGCGGTGGGTGCGGCGGGTGCGGTGGTTGTGGTGGTTGTGGTGGGGCTCGGGGGTGAGTTTGGGAGGGTCTGNAGGGTCTGCGCCCAAAATCCACGTACCGAACGTGGGGGGCTACACACGAGATCCGCGTACCGTGCGTTAATTTCGGTTTAGGGCTTAGGGTTCAAGGGTTATGGTTTAGGGGTTAGGGTCTAGGGCTTAGGGTTTAAGGGTTAGGGTTTGGGGTTTAGGGTTTAAGGGTTAGGGTTTAGGGTTTAGGGTTTAAGTGTTAGGGTTTCGGGGTTAGGGTTTAGGGCTTAGGGTTTAAGGCTTAGGGTTTAAGGGTTAGGGTTTAGGGGTTAGGGTTCAGGGTTGAGACAACGCAAAATGCGAAGTATTAAACAATCATTTGTTTTGGGTTGTTCCTGCGTTTGCAGGTTGGCATGCAATGGATGGGAGATTCGACTGTCGCTCCTCCGTTTTTCACATCACGCGTGGCCTGGCTCAACCTTCTGCTGGTCCTAAATACTTAGTTAGGATTACCACCTTCAGTTCGGAACCAACTTCTAGGTTACAAATTCGACTTAAAACCATGCCGGAAACTGCGTGAGGGTTTGGAAACGACGATGTCGTATAAATGCTCACCTCACCGAGCGTAATGGNACAAATTCGACTTAAAACCATGCCGGAAACTGCGTGAGGGTTTGGAAACGACGATGTCGTATAAATGCTCACCTCACCGAGCGTAATGGAGTAGTTGTTGGTTTGCCAATACACGACGTGGTCAGAGTATAGTGTCACTGCAGAGCTAAACCCTTGCAGGCAGACTCGGTCAGCTGTTTTCTCGTCAGAGATGCGCGACGAGTTGTCTGTGCACGGGAATGGCTCGAACCCACTGGATCNTGTTTTCTCGTCAGAGATGCGCGACGAGTTGTCTGTGCACGGGAATGGCTCGAACCCACTGGATCTTTCACAGGCTACAAGCTCTTAGCTCGTACGGCGATAGTTGTTATGCCGAAGCACATTCTTGAGCCAAAGTTGCGATACATGCGGAGCAGTTATGGTGGGCACTGTCGCATGGTCCGGTATACGGAACCATGCGCAGCAAGTTGATAGTTGAGACGAGGTCCGCAAGACGGCGCCTCGCTCTATGTACATGGTAAACCATGACATCAGTTTCATCGAATTGGACTAGGTATCGACGTCCGTTCGCAGAAACCATAGCAGGAGCTCTAAATTCGGCAGGAGCTCCAAATTCGAATTAAAACCATGCCGGAAACCATAGCAGGAGCTATAAATTCGAATTAAAGCCATGTCGGAAACCATAGCAGGAGCTCTAAATTCGAATTAAAACCATGTCGGAAACCATAGCAGGAGCTCTAAATTCGAATTCGAACCATTTCGGAAACCATAGCAGGAGCTCTAAATTCCAATTAAAACCATGCCTATAACTCACGGAATGACCTGGAATTTAATTCGATGCTAACCCATGTAAGCCGTAGACGTAAATAGACGAGACTATTAAAACCGAATTTAAACCGTACAGTCTCNCACGGAATGACCTGGAATTTAATTCGATGCTAACCCATGTAAGCCGTAGACGTAAATAGACGAGACTATTAAAACCGAATTTAAACCGTACAGTCTCCCTAAACCCTAAAAGGGATTAAGTTCAAATTTGATCCCCCCATGCGGGCAGCCGGCTACAGGACGAACAAAGGCTGAAATTCGAATTTAATCCTAATTAAATTTGAAATTCAACCATATTCCATAACTTACATAACTACGATCCTAAACCCTAAACCCCAGTATCTAATTATTGGGTCCTTTGGGCCCTTAGGGCTACTGGTGAATTACTGGCATGGCCTTGGCTGCGCGAGTGCTCACTCTTGCAGGCAATGCTACACGCTGCTATGCTCTTCTGGGGCGTCGCCGACACAGAAAGCAAAAGTCATGGATTTGCTTGTACATGTGTAAGACGGCGTGACAACATACATTCTCGCATGTATGTCAGTATACAATCAAAGTAAAGATAATCACACTCGCACACATCTGCACGCATGCATGTGCACGTACAGAAGTGGTTGCACAGCTCCGGTGGCAATAGATGTCCTCTTCTGATCATGATGCTTCTGACGGTGGTGAAGACAGCGACATGGACCGTGACGATGATGGACATGATGCCGATGGGTGGGAGGGGAAGGGGGCGAGAATGA
>BGNK01002231.1:81408-106959 GCA_003297005.1 Symbiodinium sp. clade A Y106
GGGGGGGAGGGGGGGGGAGGTTCAATCTCATGATCATTCTCGTGATGACGGCGATAGAAACGAGAATGATGGTGATGATGGCGATGATGGTGATGATGATGATGATGATTGCCGTGCTGATACCGATCGTGGGCGGCGCTGTGATGTTAGGCGTTATGATGACGTGGATAGCGGATCGATGAGGATGACGATAACGATGATGATGATGATGCTGCTGGCGATTATGATGATGATGATGACTCATGTAATGAGATGTTGGTGTCATTCCTGTATATCAAATATGTAGCGATGTGGTCATCAATAACACCGCAAGATTTGTCGTGAACCTTATCGAATATGCTCCGACTGAAACTTCATGATCTGACCGAGCATAAAACTACTAGTGCGTACCTGTCTTAGATGTGGTGCGAAAAATTCTGGTCTCAGGTTTACGCCATATCCTCCTATGGCACGTCTCCATGGATGACCAGATCTTGTTGAAGATTCGGCTGCGAATTTGACGGTGATCTATGCTCTGCTAGCAGATTCCTGAGCCCGATTACGCCCCTTTCTGAACCCCAAGCTACGAAGGAAAGCTCTGAGGCCGTGTCCGTGGTGGTAATGGTGGTTGTGCTCGTCGTGGTTGTGGAGGTAATAGTTGAAGTAGTGGTAGTGCTCGTCGACTGCAGCAAACAATCGCTGGGCGAACAAGCCGTTAGACCCAAGCCTTGAACTAGCGGTTCCGGATTCAATCTATGATACCAACTCTACAGGCACAACACAGTTGACGAGTACGACGCTCCCATTCGAAAGCTGAGAACGACGACGACGATGGCGCTTCAACAGCAAACAGGACCACGACGACGACTACCGATTCTGGCCATGTAAAATGTACAGTGGTCGCAAACCTCAGTTTGAGCTAGACCACTCTAAACATAAGGCTTAACAGATTGAGACAGTATCTACGACAAAGGCTTTGTCTGCATGCTTAACCAATATGGCCATCTACCTGACATAATCATCGTCATCATCATGGTCATCGTCGTTCCTACACTATCTCATCCCCCGCCCCCTGGCTCTCNATCATCGTCATCATCATGGTCATCGTCGTTCCTACACTATCTCATCCCCCGCCCCCTGGCTCTCATCGGCATTGTCAGCAGCACCAACAACATCCCAGTGGGGACAACTATTATTGTTGCTACGACAAAGGCTTTGTCTGCATGCTTAACCAATATGGCCATCTACCTGACATAATCATCGTCATCATCATGGTCATCGTCGTTCCTACACTATCTCATCCCCCGCCCCCTGGCTCTCNATCATCGTCATCATCATGGTCATCGTCGTTCCTACACTATCTCATCCCCCGCCCCCTGGCTCTCATCGGCATTGTCAGCAGCACCAACAACATCCCAGTGGGGACAACTATTATTGTTGTTTTGACAGGCTAGTAAACATAGGAGTAATATAGGGCCTTAACAATTAGAACCGTGTGTTGGGGTATATTATACTTTAAAAAATATGAGGAACCCCAAAAAAGTATAGGTAGTTATCAAGGCCCTGACGACCACAGGCCGAAAAACATGGGAGCCAGTTTTGGAGTAACCGAAGACCGAAGTTAAAGGAGTGGTATCCGTGGAACTGTTGTATCTGCAGGGTTGCTGGAAGCCCTAAACGGTAGGGTTTAGGGATTAGGGTTGTAGGGGTTTGGTTTTGGGATTAGGGTTTAAGTTTACCTAGAACCCCCAAAGTAGGCAAAATAACGGCCCAACACCTATAAAAGGCTATTATTCTACATACTTTTAGGGTCCAGGTAGGGTTTAAAACCAAAAAGCACGTCCGCAGAGTCAATGCAGTCTGAGATTTAGGGTTTAGGGTTTAGCGCTAGACCCCAACCCCTAACCTCTGATCTGGGCTTTAGCATTCGGGTTTCTGGGTCTGGTGCTCATCGGGNCCCCCCCCCGCATTCTACAATGCAGGTTTTTACCGACTTGGAGCTCTCGACACTTTTCCCTGCTGGGCTCCACTGGCAGGATCTGTTTTTGCAGGTTCACGGGATGGTACTGTTGATGGACAAAATCCTGCATGACCCTAAGGACCCTAAACTATGGGAATCATGGTATATTCCTTATAATGGGTAATGCAGGATTTTGTCCATCAGCCGTATTATAGGTGTCTTGATCGTTAGGACAGCGCTTTGGGGCTACATTTCAAGGACGATGATATGGGTAGAACCTTTCCACCTATTTATTTCGACTGCTATATTACTCTTGACTGCTTTCTTAGATCCGAAAGCCAAAGCACTCACTGCCAGGGAGGCTTCCACCTACTTAAATCACATGAGGGAGGTCCGGATCCTACCGTAATGTAGGGTGTGTGTGTATATATATATATATACATAATATATATATATATATATATATACATAATATATATATATATATATTATATTATATTATATTATAATATATTATATTATATTACATTACATTATATTATATTATATTATATTATATATATATACATATATGTATATATATATATGTGTATATATATATATATATATATATTCCTTAGTTAAACAGGGGATATTGGAAGATAAGGAGTTTTTGACTTGGAGGATGCCGACACCTAGACTTGCTGAAATGGCACCTTCTACCTCGGCTCCAGAAAAGATACGGTTGATGATATAAATCCTATAGGGTTCCTTTAAAGGGATCTATATGGGTACCTTTAATTAAGGGGTTCCTTTAAGGGATCTATAGGGTTTAGGGTGTTGATGATATATGTCCTGCATGACCCATAATAAGGAAGATACCAAACTTCCCATCGTCTAGGGCCATTAAGGTAATGCAGGATTTATGCCATCAGCCGTAGGGATGAGATTCCTGAATCTGAGTCCCTGTCAGTGATGGTAGTCGTCGAAGTGGTGGAGGTCGAAGTGCTGGTGGTGGTAGTGGTGGTCGTCGTGAACTGGCGACCAGGTCAGAGGCAACAGAGTACACATAGCTATGACTTGTAGTACTTGTAATACTGAATGCAGCTGCAGCCGCCGCAGCATAAAAACATGTGCTTCGAAGAGAATACACCATCGTCCGATCAACGGTCACCTGCATTCAGATCCAACGAAGCCTTTCATCTTTCGTCCGAGGCTTGCAGGCTACTAACCAGAAGTGCTGCGAGATTTTGTGCCTTAAGGGGGTGGGCAGTAAATAAAGCGTTGCTTATTGTTATGTGCCAAACAGGAAGTAAACATGCCGACATTGGACAGGCTTTGTGCTGTTGACTGTATTAACAATCATCTCACCGCACTGGACCAACACTTGAAACGTGCCCCAGCTCTCACAACATTGCAGACAACACGAACCTTCAACCCCTGCAACTAAAAGACAGGCAAGGCTGAGTTGACCCGGCAAGCTTTAAACCCTAAACCCTAAGCCCTAAACCCCCAGCCCTTAACTCTGAACCCTAAACCCTAAACCCTAAAGCATGAGCACCGAATACAAAGATGCCTCACATGCTTGATTCCGACGTGTCAGGACTTCCGCCAACTCGGGATGACCTTTACAGCCTTGCAGTTGCAGTAGTAGGTCGTCGGTAGTACGTCGTAGGGAGTAGGTGGCAGGTGGTAGGTAGTAGCTGGTGGTAGTAGTGTCAGTAGTAGCAGTAGTAGTAGAAGTAGCAGTAGCATTAGCAGTAGCGGTAGCGGTAGCGGTAGCAGTAGCAGTAGCAGTAGCAGCAGTAGTAGTAGTAGTAGCAGCAGCAGTAGTAGTAGTAGTAGCAGCAGTGGTAGCAGAAGAGGAAGTAGTAGCAGGAGTAGTAGTAGTAGTAGTAGTAGTAGTAGTAGTAGTAGTCGTAGTAGTAGTAGCAGTGGTAGCAGAAGAGGAAGTAGTAGTAGTAGTAGTAATAATAATAATAGTAGAACCACGGCCTCGACGACGGCTACTACTCAGTAGTTTAGTAGTGCTGGTTGCTGTTGCTAGGTCGGCAGGGGTCTCCCCTTCACGATGTCGAAATGCGAGTTTGAAGCTTAGGGTCTGTATGTATGGGTTTTGGGCGTGGGCTTAGCAGTTGGCATGTGTATCTTGCTCGCAGTGCTTGAATGGAAAAACAAAGACGTGCATGTGTACATGCTGCTGAGAAATATTTGTCTGACATTTATGGTGCCTCGACAACGTAGATGTTCCTGAGCGGCCAACACTGGCAAGCCGGATCCCATGAACTAGCTGTCCCGACTGACCCAGCAAACGAATTCCGGGAGCACAAAGAACCAGCCGAGTAAGCCTAAAGCTTGACCTCAGATTGCACCATCCTCAGGGCAGAGCCCGTGTTGGTCCAGCAGTTTCCAGCAGGGTCCCATGCATAGCTGACCTTCTCTGTGTCCTGAGTGAAGCATTCCAAATCGCAGCTCAAGTCTCATTCATTGTAAAATTAGGCGTGGAGGGATAGCCGCGAATGGTAGATGAACTCAGTCTTCGACGACTGGAAGGCCCGTGCACTTGCAGGTAGCAAGCGCAAACAGACATGTCCGGGGACTCTACACTTTGCGATAGTGGCAATACCCCTACACCCACATACAAAGGAACCCATGTCTTCGGATCATGCTCGCCGCTCTTCGGTACAGAAGCACCTATGCGGCAGCTACTTCAATTCATGTAGCTCGCGCTCTACAGATACTGGATGACCGACATGGCCAGAAACCTCCTACGCCGAAGCATGGATACAGACGTGCACTGTCACGCATGCATGCTGCATGCACACTTGCAGAATGTGATTATAACTGCATACCCAGCTAGACAGTGTCTAGGTGCATATGGCATGTCAGGAAGGAGCCGCTCAGTTCTGTATGTGATCGGACTTAGTCTGGCCAGACCCTATCTCCATCTAACTAGTGGCAAGCGCATACCAATACAAAAAAAATGATTATGTGTACGGTTGCCCTCTATGCCACCTTACCTTCCAAAAAAAGATGAGCAATCAATATGCTGCAACTGCGACTATCGATAGCACTGTTACAGACGAAGGTATCTGCGCGCTCACTATATAGGACTTGTTGCATGCACGCGCTTTAAACCCAGGATGTGGTCGGCGGTGCTACAACATAAGTGTGCCTTACTGGGCTGCACCGGTTTGCACTTCGTATCATGTTCAGTGTCCTGGGATAGCTGTTGCATGGTGCACTATCGCGGGCTGAGCTTCTGCGATTTCAGCTAGCTTCGTGATCTGATATCTCTGCTGGAAGTTCTGCTGCCACGCCACGTCGTAGTCGAAAAGGCACCAGGCACCACAGTGGCTAAACCTTGTTGTCATCAGAAGCAGAACCGGCGCCAAACCAAAAAAAAACAGGCCCAAGAGGCAGAACTGCTTTCGCAGTTGCTTCAAAAGCAAACTCCGTAACCTACAAGGACGAAGAGAGCAAAACGACAAAGCTGCAAGCAGAAGTTTCTTTAAGGCTTTGCTTGTGGAGCTGTTCATGGAGTGTCTCTGGCAAAAACACCCTGTCATGCCTGAACACAGAATGCAGCAACGAGACAAGCATTTTGGTCGTGAACAGCCGCTGAATGGCCCATATGAACGAGTCCCATAGGCTTGGGGCGATGTGTCAGAAAGGTGGATTCGAGATAATTTCGTACTTAGTCTCAGATGATCACAAACTCGTATGTCTGTATATATATATACATACATACATATAAATATATATATATATATATGTACACGAAAGAATATAGCAATATATAGACATAGACACCGACATAGATATAGTTACGGATACGGATGAACATATGTATATATATGTATATATATATATATGTAGATATTATAGGTATAAGTGTACGTGTATGTATATGTGTATGCGACAATAATTAATCTGTATGTGTACATATACGGATGTATGTACCATATATGTTCATATGTATATATGTATATACGTATTTATGTATCTATGTAAAAATGTGTATATGTACATATGTATATACGTTTATGCGTATATATGTACGTATGTATATAAATAGATATGTGTGTATATATATATGTAATTATGTATGCGACGTGTGCATACATGGTAAAGTGTGCCTATATACATATATCATATATATATATATATGTGTGTGTGTGTATCAATACACATAACACATATATTTGTAGTATATATTCATTTTTCAGTGTATGGGCTCTTTTTTCTACACTATGAGGCGTCTATAGAGTCCTGGAGCGTTTAGGAACCCTCGGGCTCCTGGCATGCGGTTGGCCAGTGCCTTTCGGACCGAAGCGGTGTAGGAGTCGTCCTCGGCTGCTGGCACAAATGAAAGGGTCCAAGTACCAATATAAGAGCTACTTAGTAGATATTTGGGCCCCAGAAATATGGACTACACCAGCACTTGGTCCGTTTGGGCACGGACGCTCAAACCGAATTTTGCATGTTGTTTGGTATGCTTTCTGGTTAAGCTCAGTATCTGTGCGCATGAATTACCAGGACCCCACCACGACCCGCATCCATCAAGCTCTATCTCCCTGATTGCAGTCGGGCGACACAGCCCTTGGCATTGGGACTGCGGTCCTCGCCCTGGGAGGTCCCTCCCTCGCCTTTGCTTCTCAAAGCGCCCGAGTCTCAGGCTTCCAAATGGGGTCTCTATAGGATTTCTCCACGAAGTTTCGTAGGAGAGCTCTTTGCCAGGGGATCCCGAAAAGGGCCCCAGAAGTGTGCGCCTGGTGATTGACCCCTGTGTACACCAGGCGAGTAACTGTACGCCACACTTGTTGAAAAGCAGCCTATGAGTCGAGCTCCGACCTAACACCATCACACCCCGAGCCGTCATTTCGAACCCCAAACTCTGAGTCGGTAACAAGCCACTACACCAGATTACTCATTTGATGCTACCAGCTTGAACCCAGAAACTCGCCCAGCTTGGAACCTAACGGCAAATCGCGCATCGCCCAGCCCCGTGCCCCACACCCTTACACCCTTCCTAAACGCTGACCCCAAGCCGCATGACCCTATAAGCCCCAAAACCCCAGGCTGTCCACCCGGTGAACCTACATTCGAACCCCTATTCGGAACCCCAAGCCCCAAGAAAGCCTGAGCGCTCAAGAAACCCGCAAATGCTCGGATCCTTCGTATAGGGAGGTGCCCTAAATCAGCTACCCTGATTTCTTTCTTGAAATGCCATTTTCCTGAGAGTTTGGGGCTTTCTGCCCGGTGGCAGTAGCGCGTCATGAGGGACTCAGTTAGCTCCGGCACGAAATGATGGCAAAGTTCGGCCTGGAGTTCTGTGCGCATTTGTTTAAGCGGCTCTTTCCCCAACCGTTTAAGATCTCGGATTTAGTGACTGTGGTCTCGGGATTAGGGAAGAAGGTTTGGAGTTTGGGGGAGCCCTGCTCTTGAATTGCGGAAACTGAGGCTCAGACATCAGAAGGCTTCGGGTGTACAAGTAGGGGGGACTAGGTAAGCTTTCAGGGCGTAGGGGTTGGGACACTAGGTTCATAACCCTATCTCGAAGCTTTTCAGGCACAGCAGAGTTGCTTGATGTTGGTCTCAAGAGTTCGGCGACTTAGGTTCAGGGGCAGTCAGGGGCTTTTCAAGCTTCGGAATCCTGACTCAAGGGTGAGGCCTTTACCAGAAGAACTGCAAGTTGACAGGGGAAGCTTCATGCGAGCCTTGAGTTCCAAGGGCTTGGATCTGCAGGGCTTTAAAGCTGGGGCGGGGGGAGCGGGGGGGTCACAGCTTTGGATGGTTGGGTGCCCGGCTTGTTGAGGCCCTTGGGATTTCAAGTTCAGCCCTCAAGTAAATGAAGCGCCCATCACCCGAAACCCAGGGATCTTTGACGACATTCATGGACCAGCAAGTGCAATCAGCTGCGCAACAAGAGTGATATTGCCGAAATTGCCAGCAGTCGCTGTGGCCATCATCTGTTGTCATGATAGGAGCACTTACATAGGAGTTATCGCGTACATAGCAGTCCTGCTAGTCACTGCTGGCACAAAAGTAGCTACGATTCCAGTAAGTTGGACTGGTCCACAGATTCAATCACGAAATCCCACAGTACCATCAAAACTACAGGTTGTCGTTCAAGGCCAAACGCCCAACAACAAAGCGCATAGCAGTCGGAGCCTTGCAAAGCTCTGCCTTGTGCTTCCTCAGCTTCTGCTGGACAGAGGGCGTGTGTGATTTTCCAGGCAGCTTTCATTCTCACTTTCAAAATACTCATGAAGCTATAGCCCCCAACGGAGCAGACTCTGAAGATGTCGGGAGATGCACCTGCGAGCATGTCCGCTTGAAAAGGCTGTAAGCCTCAAAGATTTCCAGCCCTAGCACCAGAAACCCTGAAGCAGTCTCAAAGCCTCATCGCCCCAATCTCCACACTTCTGCAATCTAGACTCCTATCGTGCCTTTTGCCCCGAGCCCGCTGCATCAAGCTACGCTCAAGACCCCATCTCACTTGCCCTGACATACGTAGAGCCGCCTACGCCTCATGAGGAGCAAAAACTCCAGCCGTGAAAGTGCCAATGCTAAACCAAACACTTCAAGAACAACGGAGAACGAGGCGCGCAAGCAATCCGAAAGCTACGAACACGGCTCTGTCTCGGGAATTCTGGCAACCTCTGCTTACAATGGCACAGCCTGGACCCTGTTCGCCTGTGGTCCTTACTTGCATAACCAGGTCTGCTGCACATACTCGCTCATCTTTTGAAACAGAAACATGGAAACTTGATATTCTTCGTGCGGCTGCTGTAGTACACACTTGCTCCACAAGTCACTACCACTGCTGCGTATGTTCATGGTTCGTGTTGCTGACGGCTGCGATGATTGGAGTCACGAAAATGACACAACTTACTGCAGCACACAGATATCATGTGTATGCATGCGGAACTTTTTATGTGTAGGTTTCATTGTATCATATGTACCAGTATGTGTGTATAAATTGATATTGGCTTTAGGCATATGTATACAAACACTACATATATATATATATATTGCTAACATGCTCGCTTGCTGAAATTCTGCTCCCAGTAGCTTTGCCACCTCACGCTCCTTGGGGTACTGGTCGCAGACTTCATCTGCACGGGGATTTCTGCTGAAACCCCTAAACCCTAAACCGTTGTTGCAATGTCCCTCACCTTTGTACCCCAAAGCCCCAAACCGGTGCGGAAGGGAGGGGCCTGGGTCTTGAGAAGCGTTGGCATGGTTGGGATACGGCTTATGATGTAAACCCTGCATTACCCATAATAAGGGATATACCATAATAAGGGATATACCATAATTCCCATAGACTAGGGTCATTAATATATCATCCACCGTATCTTGACTGTTTCTCGAAGGAGAGCGGCTTTCTGAAACACGATGGATGGTGACGCGGGCGAAGCAGGAGTACGACATTTCTTTTCGTTGGCCCGGGACACATTGGTTGTTCACTCAAGACAAACCATGTCGGTAGTTCTCTGACTAGGGTCCTTTGTAGGATCCTTCTTGCAAGGGTGCCGTACCGTGTTTGGGCCCAGGGAGCCTACTTCAGAGAACTACCCCTGGGTATCAAAAAGGTGCCAAGACATCATTCAAAACACATTCATGGCGGCACGGACAAGTGCACATAGCAAACAAGAGCCCGTGTTGACAAGAAAGGAACAGTGGGATATTCAACCAGTCTCGAGGTATATACGGAATAATGAATTATACAGTTCAGTAGCATCACAAAGCCTGTAGCTCGCTATTAGAAGCCGTCTTTCATAAAGGTCAAAGTGGGAGGTCAAAACATAGTGTTAGCAGCAGTCGTCGTCGTCGTCGCTTGTGGCACCTGTTTCGTCGTAGCACTTCTTCTCTGCATTCCAGTGGTAGGCGATCTTGTCCTGAGGCATCAAAGGCACGTCTGACAGGCGAAGGTGTGCATCTCGCACTCCGGGAGCTGATGTAGCCGGCCGTAACTTAAGCAAGTTTGCTCTATGTTGAGCTGTGGTAACATGCCACCCTACCTCCTCAACTTAGACCCCGAAACTCGCCCGGAAAGCCAGGGGTCTGGATACTCGAAATCGAAGATGCACCATGCGCCACAGCGGCTAAACCTCAGCATGCAAAGAGGGCTGAATAGTAGGACTCACTGGCCTGTAAGGCTCTTAATCGCGCAGGGTTTCACATGTCGTGCCTACACTTCTAGCTTCACGAGTCGAGGGCCATGAATCCTAGCAGTTTCGCGAGTCTGTGTTGCTAGTTACTTACCTGCCTGCTGCTGGCACACCTACGAACCCAGCTACCGAGCTACATTCAAGGAGCAACCATAGGTTGGCGCTACCCATAGGCTCCATAGTAGCTCCTTTTTGGGATAAAAAAAGGAACTACTATGGAGCCTATGGGTAGTGCCTCGAAGCCTGGCGAGCTAAACTCCTGTGGCGTGGCCAGACGTCCCGGGCTTCAACACCCCAAAGGGTATCATTATGGTATATACGTATAGGGTATTTTGGGGGTCTAAGTATATACCATGATGATACTTGGACCCCTTGGGACTGGCAGGGGTTCAAGTCAAGTCGTTCTGGTTCTTAGTAGGGAATGGGGGCATGGATTATGGAGACTAGAATTAGGGATTATATAGGGACTACTATAGGGATTCATTCTCCCATTCCCCTAAGCACCAGAGGTTCAAGTCAAGTGTTAGTTGCTGTTGAATGAACCTCACGACAGCTCTCAACACTCACTTAAACCCAAAGTTCCGAACCCGACAACACTGAACGAACTGCAGTCTCCAAGAGCCCGCGATCTTTTCTCCGAAAAATTCTGCCGCTGATCTCCAATGGTTCTGGAAGACGGACCAGGAAGGCGTCACAGCTACGGCCAGAAACTGTCAGGTCCTTGAGATGGTACCTTCGCAGACCATCTGGGTTGAACGATCTTAAAACGGTTTAGGGTTTAGGGATTAGGGTTTAGGGGTTTAGGGGTTTAGGGTTTAGGGTTTAGGGTTTGGGGGTTTAGGGGTTTAGGGTTTAGGGTTTAGACAGGAGGACTGGAGGATTGAGTAGATCGTGGGCCTACAGAAGGCATGTAGCAATGTAGCGTGCTGCGTGCAACCGGCGAAGGGTAGCGACTCGAGTGAGGACACGCAGCAATGGTACGTTTGTCCGCTTGTTTCGGATTCTGGGCTCCCGCATGAAGAAAGACGAGGTGCTTCGAAGAACTGCGCCAGGCCGCCGAGAGGTCCAGGCCGCTCGAGCGTACGAGCTGGCTTGACTGCTCCTCACGAACAGTGCGACTAGCCAAATGTAGCAACAGACCACATACGAGAGCGATCCTCACGATTGGATTAACAGTAGAGTAAGTATAGTTATTCCTTATCGTGTTATTATGACTATTACTACTACTGGCACAACTACTAATATTACTATTGTTAGTATTATCTTTGTTGTCAGTATAAACTTCATAATTAAAATAGTTTGCTGACTATGGTTGTCAATGCTTGTCATTGGCCGACTCAGATCTATTCAAGCGGCCTGACAACTCACACAAACTCCCAACGGAAGTCCAGATCTGCACCCCGAAGCTGTTAAAATCTGTGAGCTCCAAGGTGGAGTGCTAGGGGTTTAGGGTTCTTATGGATTCGGGGGTCCGATCCCTTTCCTCCCTGGCCCAGACCTGACACAGAAGAGCATACTTGCCCGAAGGACTGACCGACCTCGGCCTGCCCATTGATTCTTAGCTTAACTTGTGAACGTAACCTGTAGCAGCCATTGTGCAACAAACGGCTCGGACTTGCATGTTGAAAGAGGCTTCGAAAATCTCGTACATCGCCAGGCTAAACAGCACATGTTGAAACTGAGAAGTGCCAGCCGAGTTTATAGAGCTCCTGCTCCTCTCGCAAGTGCACAGACAAGCCTTGCTTCCCAAGCTCCACGAAGATTGCCTTCTAAGTTTCTGCGAAGGGTGAGAGAGGCTGGGCGGGAGAGGGAAGTCTAAAGAAGTAGTTACGTCGTGCTTGATAGTCTCAATATAGACTAATATAGACCTCTACGAAATTGACACAAAAACCCTGTTCTACTGGCGTGACCTCGGTTTCAATGCAAGGGCTCCCTCTTCCGGTTTAACTTATTCGACGCATTTTTTTTTACGAGATCGTAGGGTTCCACCAACCGTGGTGATCAATAGCGTGTGTGTCCGTGTGCTAGCCTGCAAAAAATCTTGTACATATGGGTGGTTGTCAAAATTATGGTCCCTTTTTGGGTCCCTATTATAATACGGCACCTATTATTTAGGGTACCCAAAAAGGGACCTAATTTTGGCAACCACCCATATGCTATGCCATGCCATTAAAAGCGCGACGAAGCCGCATCATAAACTCTGGCCCTGAAAACAGGGCAGCCGCAGCAGAGCGGAACACGAACAGAACCTGGAGTCTTGCAGAGCTCATCACCGTCAACACTTCCAGAAGAAGCTATGCGAATCCAACAACTGCATTAACTATTATTAACTACATATGTTACATAGTTACATATACATCTGTATATATAGTTATATAATACAGACTTGCGCGTCGAAACCTTCCCATGTCACCTTGAGCAAGGCATTGGAGTCGACAGGTTGCCAAGGAGGACGTGTCGCCAGCCTGATCTCTCGGGCTAGATACGCAGGGAGGTCGAAGTGACAGGTCAGAATAAAATGAACCATAAACCCTAAAATTAAGATGAAATCACCCTAAAACAAACCGTAAAAATGAAATGAACCGTAAACCCAAAACTAAAACCTTCCGAAGCCGAGCGGCGTGATGTGAAGAAGTTTGCCTTGGAGGCCGCAGCACACTCGCATCATCGTCAGTACTGACATTCATTAAACCGCAACATGCTTCAGGGAGTCTTACAGTTGTGTTCTGATGCCATTTAGTCGCTTGTGCCCACTTTACTGCTGTTGATGGACAAAATCCTGCATTACCCATTATAAGGAATATACCATAATTCCCATAGTTTAGGGTCCTTAGGGTCATGCAGGATTTTGTCCATCAGCCGTATTGAATAGCATTTGCGGGGAGCTGCACCCGAAGACTAGCTGAACAGGGATAAGGCTACCGTTCAACGAAGGCCTATGGGTGCAGTCGCTCTTTCAAGAAATACTCCCCAAACGGTCGGGATGCCACCGTGCACGAACAAGGACTCCTCATTATAAGGGTCCCCATCCTAAATCCTGAACAGACCCCCTAAACCCCTTTGTATCAATGCCGGCACCTCCCTTGGTTCGCCCGAAGTACCGCAAGGGACTGAGGGTCCCATCGTTGAAAACCAAATTATTATCATTATCATTATTAGTATTACTATTCGTGTTCTTGTTATTATCGTTATTACTACTATAGTCCTGTACTATCTTGATTACTATTTGTATTATTCTTGCATGTTAGTATTGCTATTACTACTCATACAGTTGTGACTACTACTATAAGTACGGCGTCTTGCTGGTTTAAGGTGTACAGGGGTTCCTAGTTCATGGTTGAATTAGTAATAACGATTGGAATTTCTATTCCTGACCGGGTTTACGTACCCATAAAGCGTGTAAAATGTTACCCAACTATGACAAAGGGTTACGGGTTTCGAGGGGCTCCTGTTCCACCCAACATGAAAGGGCAACTTGCCTTTGCATCCAGGATGCCGCGCGGCACAACCAGCGCTGGAACAACCTCTTCGATAACCTCAGCTAAACCCACCGTAAACCGTATGGGTAGTTGGACGTGGGCAAGAAGTCCAAGTCCTACAAAGTAGGATTCAGGACTCTCTATATTTTGGAAACTTTCATTAACAACAGCCGGTGCTGAACGCGCTCCAGGCGTTTATGGAGATGCGTTCCCTGGTAGACGATGTGAGTTCCAACAGATCCCGACAGCCAAGCTTAGTCTCTACTCGAAGGGAAGTAGTGATGCACCAAATAGACTGAAGCAAACCCCCTTCCCCAACCACTCTTGAGTCCAGATGCAGCGCAAGCGAGACCATTGGGAGCACAAGCAACGCTCCCGACGGTTAGCGCCCTTAGTTCGTGTAGGAGATATCAGTCAACAGAATTGAAGGGTGCCGTTAGCTCCGCCAGTTCATGGTGCTGTGTTCGACTTCTTGTCTCACATGAAGCACGACTATATTACTAACGCTACGCGACTAAAGGAGACAATGACGATCAGAATCGCAACACTGGGGAAGAGGACGAGGATAAGAACAAGGCACGCCATGACAAGCGCAATGATGTCGATGACGAACACAATTTCAGCAACATTGATGATCAAGCTCATGCTTTCGTAAACAGTGGTGACGATGGAGATGGTGATGAAGGATGACTGGTGTGAAAACGCTGCTCCGCCTGTGTTGATGATGGTCCGGATTTTGGCGTTACGTGTATCAGCCATTGGGTATCAACTTGTGTTATGAAACACCATTTGTTCCCGCCTTTTAATGACGATGCTTTGGACGGAAGGCTCTTTATGTCCAGTTGGGCCAAAGCTGCAGAACAGTCCTCCGACCCTGGGAGTGGAGGACGTGCAAGCTTCTTAAACCAAGGGTGTGGCCGCACGCTTACAATCCACCGTTCGAGCCTCGTCTCACTTTCGGAGTGTAGCTGCATTCCACCCCACCGACAACCTGCAGTTCCTCTAGCCTTGTCAAAATGCATCGGCAAACCCTGCAAACATACACGAATACCTACACACATACATACACAAACATACATAGCTTGATTTGCATGCTTATCTCTATATAGTCTTGCAGAGGCACGACTTGGTCCCCTCCAGAGCGAAAGACTCCTCCAAGTCTTGAGGCGATTCAACAGGGATTCAACAGGCCGGGGGAGAAAGGTAGGTGAGGTAATCCCAAGAAGAAGTCCTATGCAAGGCTTCGTAAACCCTAAACCCCCTAAACCCCTCAACCCTAAACCCTAAACCCCTCAACCCTAAACCCTAAACCCCTCAACCCTAAACTCCACCTTGTACGTGATTGTGAGGTTTCGCGAAACTCGGCCCGGGAGGCAGCACTCCGTGTGCGCTCGTTTGCTTCGGATGCTTCTTGGCACACAAACTCCTTAATCAAGCTACCCTCAACCCTGGACCCAAAACCGAATACCTAGTCCTTAACTGACAGCTGCGGAAACCTCCTAGCTTTCGGTTTTAGTCCAAGGCCGACGGTCCAAAGATGTCGAATCATCTCCCTTGCGTAGTCCCCTTGTAGGGTTGAGGGTTCAGCTGTAGGATGCGTGTATATATATATATGTGCATACATATGCACCTATAGGAAACATTATTCTACACATACATCTACATCTGTTTACATATACATCTATGTATGTATGCGGATTTAGGGGTTATAGGGTTGGGGTTATAGGGTTCAGCGGTTTTTGGTGCAGTGTCCAGGGGGGTTGGTTGAGCTATCAGCGAAACCTCCGGAACTTGGGGCGACCGTGTCGTTGCAGGAACGACACGAATTGCAGACCTAAACCGGTGATGCCGATCTGTTGTACCCCAGGACTCTCACCTTAACACGAGTATCAGCTTTGAAGTGCTACCAGTAGCAACGGTATGCAAAGTACCTTTTGAAGCACTGCGAACACTTAGGTTCCTAAGCCAATAGCCAAAAGCTTGCAGTGAGTAGATGCTGGCCTCCAGAGCGGCGGCGGACACCCCGTCGGAATGGAAGTCCGAGGCATGGAAGGTCGTGACGTGGAGCGGAGCCTTGTGTAGCAAAGCTTTGATCCAAGGGTCCTAGGTACCGTTATGGGGGATACCTCCCCCAAATTATAATTGTAATTCCCAATATAGAAACCCTACATTCTACCAAAAAGGTACTTTGGCCCCTTTGGGTTCAGCAAGAGCCTGAAATTCAAAGGTTACGGAGTTTTCAGGATGGGAGGAGGGGACGGTGAGCACTGAGTCAAGGCATCTGTAGGATTGGGTGTGTTCATGCTGGCCGTGCTTTGCAACTTACAAAGTTCTTGGGTTTAGGGTTTAGGGTTCAGGGTTTTTTGTAGCCACAGAAGCTTTAGCTCTCTGCCCAGGTTTTGGGGTAGCTTGCAGAGTGGCTCTCAGATTGGTGGGATCTGGCTTCCTCCAGGTCTTCTTGAAAGGGGTGCTCAGCCCCTGGCGAATTACGAACCTCCGAGTGCAAGGATCCTCGCGACATCCAAACTCATCCTCGTTGATGTCACTATCTGAGGGAAAGCTCTGGTGGAGCTGGAACGTTCATGACAGGATATATGCCATAGAAACATGGCTTGCAGTAAACAGCGCCGACAGCATGGTAGACCACCCCAGCCCACCCTAAAACCCAAACCCAAACTCTCCAGACCAGGTACTGGGATGGAATAGCGTCGGACTTCCAGCGCTTCTTTTGCCACATCCTAGGCTCCACGGCAGCTCCAGTATTGAAGCTGATCCAGAATCTCCATCACGAAGGTGGGTTGGACGTACGGTTTAGGGTTTCGCACAAGTCAGCATCTGACGTCCAAGAAACCTCCAGAGCACGCACATCTACCACCCCGACCACCCTACCTCAAGATGCTGTAGACTGTCACTGGAAGCGAGAGAGGTCCATTGCTGCGTTTAGGGCAGCAGAAATGTGCTACCCTCATTACCCTCGCAAGCTGGTACACACCAGACCTCTAAGAGGGACTCGGAAGAAAGCACCTGAATATCTCTGATGTTTCTCAATTCTGCAAAAATTTCCCTAGAAGCACACATACGTACGTAGCCCTGCTGCCCGAGAACCCCGAAACCCCTAAATCTAGGCCCTAATACGTAAGGACTGCAAGAGGAATCGGCATCGGACGGCCATAAAGTCAAGTCACAGCCTTTAAAGCAGCTACCATCGGAGCCCACGCCCTTGGCTCTACTTAAATGTGTAGTTGTATATGCAAGCTTGTGTGCGTGTGTGCTTATATATTTATACACACAAACACATATATGAATATGAATGTATGTATGTGTGTGTATGCATGCAAGTTGTTGTATACATGCATGCATGCATGCATGCATGCATGCATGCATGCATGCATATATGTAAGATTGCATATCTGCCCGTCAGTGAGTCAGTCAGTCAGTCAGTCAGTCCGTCAGTCAGTCAGTCAGTCAGTCAGTCCGTCTGTGTGTACGCTTGTCTGTCAGCCTCTCCGTAGGTATGCATTATAGTGTGCATGTGTAACTCTATATATGTACATGTATATATGTATTCATATACATACATATATACATACATGCATGCAGACATACCTTCCTACCTACCTATATGCCTACCTGCCGACCTACATACTTACATATGTGTATATATGTATATACACACACGAATAAATAATGTTACATAGTATCACATCATAGCATGTCTTATCATGCCATATCAGATCATACTGCATCATGTCATGTCGTACCATATCGTGTCATATCCACATCAAAGCGTGTCATATCACCTATGTGTATATATATATATGTAAAGTAGATAGATATCTACACATACATAAATACATAAATATATATATATATGTATATTGTAGGATATAGGGTTTAGGTAAATCCCAAACAATCAGGAAACCTAGATCTCACATGTTTCAGGAAAAAGGGGTCTAAAGTCTGCAGGCCTCATCCCAACCAGAAACAATTTCATCGGTCTAGAGCCTACGGTTGACATGGTGCAACAGCCCCTGAAGAAGAAAAAACAAGCACGCTCCCAGTCCAGCACATCCAGAAAAGTGAAACTCCTCCATTACCTTGAGCAACTTTACATGCACAAAAAGCGGACATGTCTGTGGGCAATGCCCCGAACTCAATCCAGGGCTTATCCAGAAGTTCAGAAGTACGGACACGCCGCAAAAGCACGCAACAAAAAGTAGATCACTGCAAAGGAACAGTTGATGGTGATGGTGAAATGATGCTGCTCATTGATGAGCTCGATGTAAATAGGAAGGGAAACCATGGTGATGATGATGATGGTGATGATGATGCTTGTTTTGTTGGTAAGATGAAGGCACTGAGAACTACGGTGTTGTTCATTCGCCGTGCTTTAGGCACCAAGGGGCAATCCGATCCGGTCGCCATTGCATCGGAGAGCACTCTCCAAATTGACGCCTGGGACCGTGCACAGTGTCGATGCTGCTTCAATGCTCCTCAGCATGTAAGGCAATGATGGATAAAGCCTTAAACTTTCAGCGCAAAACGTGTGCTGCGAAGTACAGTCCTTACGACATGTTTTTTTCGGACATGTGCTCATACCTACGCAAGGTAAGTGTACTTCTGGCACACAGGCCATGAAGTTTCTATATCGCACACACGAGGCCCCACCAAATCCTGGTTTCAAAACTGCTTGGCACTTTCTTCCGCCGCTCTGAATGCGCGGCGATTGACTTGCAACGGCGGCAGCAACGACTACATTCCTGTGTGTTTCCTGCACATGCTGAAAACGTAGTACTGCGACGTCGATCCGAACATCTCTTAGCCCTTCAGTGTTTCAGACCCCGTGTCTTGGGCCAGAAACCTCTGAACCTTGAAATCCGAATCGATGCCCTCAAAACCACAAGCAATTGCATAGGCAGGGCTCCGAAATACTGTGGCATGGCCCTGGCCCGAGGTGCAGAAGAGGAGGAAGCTGCCTCCCAGAGGCAGTACGTGCTATGGCAGGGTGGTAGTTTGGGTTCAGGGCTTCTCGTTGACGGTCTTCCCAAAGGGTCCAAGTATCATTATGGTATATACTTATAGGGTATTTCGGGGGTGTTGACCCCTAAACCCTAAACCCTAAACCCTTGGACCCTTTGGGCTTTGTACACCGTCACTCGAACCGCGGATTTCAACTCCCAAGCTCAGGAGGGAACCCACACAGGTGAGACAATGGTTAAGACAAGACTGACTCAGCTCGTACTTCGCAAGACTCGTGATGACCATACGAATCAGAATATTCGTAGTAGTAGTGGTAGTAGAAGAAGAAGAAGTAGCAGTCGTAGTAGCCCCCGTAGCAGTAGTCGTAGTCGTACAGTCGTGGTAGTGGTAGCCGTCAGCATCACTGGTTTAACAGCTATCCTGGGGAACTGATGCTATGTTCGACATCCAACCAAAAGCCCAAACCGTACAGTAAGGGTCTGCATGTACCCAAATAGAATATACCTGGGCCCCAAAGTACCTATATAGGGACTACCTTAAGGCCAAAGCATATACTATTTGGGTACATGGACCCTTAGGTTTCAGTAGACCCCTACAAAATAGTAGGTTATGACACCTTAGTTGGAGAGTATAACCCCTAAATCAGTAGCTTGTTGGATCCCTTGTTCTAAGCCCAAATATAGAATTTATAGGCACCCTACAACAAAGGCCTTCTTGGACGCCACGACTCCTGTGCTAGAGCGACGGGCGAGATCGAGCTCCTGCAAGGTCACTTTGCTGTTCGATGTCCTGTGAAGTTTTATAGACTTAGACGCTTTGAAGGGTATAGGGTCCAATTAAAGGGTTTAGGGTTTAATTAAGGGGTTTAGGGTTTAAAGGGTTTGGCGTTTAGGGTTTAATATTAACGGCACAACATCTTGACCAGAACCCACTGCGAACCAACAATGCCATTTGCCTTTGAGCTCCAAGATCAAATCTTAAGTAAGCAGTCATACCAAATTAATGAGCTTTGTCTGAGTGCTTGACATAAGAGACCAACAGACAATTGTGAAGCGAAGCAACTACGACAGTATGTCGTTATGTTATAACATACTATCACATGATACTATAACCTGCTAGTGCCGTATCTTTTGGCCCAGCTCCCGCCTGACATGTCGCAAACTCGCCACATGGACAACGGCCTGCGGAAGACACCTCACGGGATGCCTGAGACTGTTCCGTCTAGTCAATCTAATTCTTTCAACCCTCACCAGTTTCCTTCCTCACTGCCGTGAGAAGTGGGCAGGGTGAACGAGGCCTGCGTAGGTCAACTCCTCGCAGATCGAGCTGCCAACAAACACAACTGTAAACCTGGTTCTTGCACGACTTGGCATTGTCCTCCCAGAAGCAGTGTCTTCCTGTAAGCTGGTCATCCCATCAAATAAAATCAATATGAGGGGGTTCCAGTTCCAACCGGTCTTAGTATGTCGTTCATCGTTCGAAGTGCCTATAGCCTCGAGCGAAACTATATCCAGAGCGTGTCCTTCCTCGACCGCCTCTGCCTTCCTACACTTTGTTAACTATAGCCCAGCTCCCGAAGGTGAGCGGTGCTTGAACTTCCTGAACTGCATCTATGTAGGATGCTTCATGCCACTCACGGCTTTCTCACATGCGCTGATGACAGCACTATAGCTGATTTCATCTGGAACCACATGGGATGCCGACATCTGCAAAAGTTGCATCAATGCCATCTGCCACTCACTACCTTTCTCACATGCGCTGAGGCCAGCATTATAGCTGATTACGTCTGGCACAAGTCTCAATGCTGGCATCTGCGATAACAGAAGCAGGGCGATCTGCCACTCTCCACACTTCTCGCATGCGCTGATTCCGGCATTGTAGGTGATGACACCTGGCAAGACTGTGGCTGTGGGCATCTCCAGAAGCAAATGCAGTGCTACCTGCCATTCATCACCTTTCTCACAGGCGCTGATGCTGGCGTTGTAACTGATCATATCTGGCACTACACTCTCCGTCAACATTCGCGAGAATAGACCCAACGCAATCTGCCACTCACCACAGTTCTCGCATGCACTGATGCCGGCATTGAAGGAAACTGCATCCGGCGCACATCCGGCAACAAGCATCTCCGAAAACACAAGCATCGCCATTTGCCACTGACCATCTTTCTCGCATGCGCTGATGACAGCACTATAGCTGATTTCATCTGGAACCACACGGGATGCCGACATCTGCAAAAGTTGCATCAATGCCATCTGCCACTCACTACCTTTCTCACATGCGCTGAGGCCAGCATTATGGCTGATTACGTCTGGCACAAGTCTCAATGCCGGCATCTGCGACAACAGAAGCAGGGCGATCTGCCACTCTCCACACTTCTCGCATGCACTGATTCCGGCATTGCAACTGATTAGGTTTGGCTCAGCTCCCGATGCAATCATCTGCGGAAAAAGCAGTAGGGCCATGTCCCACTTACCACCTTTCCCACATGCACTGATGCCGGCATTGAAGCTTATCGCATTGGGCACCATCCTGGCTGCCGGCATCTGCGAAAGCAAACAAAGAGACATCTGCCATTGACAACCTTTTTCGCATGCACTCATGCCAGCGCTGAAGCTAATCACATCTGGTACAACACCGGCTACCGGCATGTGCAACAGCAATAGCAATGCCATCTGCCACTCACCACCTTTCTCGCATGCGCTGATGCCGGCGTTGAAGCTGATTTCATTCGGCACCACGCTGGATTCAGACATGCTCCAAAGCAACAGAAGTGCCAACTGCCACTCGTCACCCTTCCCGCATGCACTGATAACGGCACTGTAGCCGATCTGATCTGGAACAAGACTGACTGCAGGCATCTGCGAAAACAAAACTAAGGCCATCTGCCACGCCCCACGCTTCTCGCAGGCACTGATGCCGGCGCTGAAACTGATCACGTCTGGCAGAGTCTGGACTAATGACATCTTCAACAAGAGTTCCAAAGCAAGCTGCCACTGCAGGCTCTTTTCGCAGGCCGTTATTGCGGCGCTGAAGCTGTAAATATTGGGAACTAGCCTGGAATCGAAGATGGTTGAGAGAATGTGGAGAGAAGCCTCCCACTGCCTGTCTCTTCCTCGGGCTGCGATCTCTTTGCAGAAAGCTCTCTGGTTCTGGACACGAACCTGCCCCTCGCGAGCTCGACTTCTACCACTCGCCGCTGTCCCTGAGCGAAAACCAGCTTGATCTGTCTGTTGAAGCTGTTGAGCGAGCTGCAGCATGCATGCCTGCTAGCCCCACCCTGCCTCCGGTTTCGCACTATCAACGCACGCCATGTAGCCGACGCACAGTCTTTCCCAGTTGCGGCAATAAACACATGCCATGGCGGCAGAGACGGGACGGTGCCTGGTGTGTCTTCAAGGCCTGCCGCCCCTCCAGCCAAAGGGCCGCCTTCGCACCAAAAAACACGAGACATGCACCGCTTCGACAGCCTGTTGATGACTGCTTGAACAAACAATCAAAATCCCTCTCTCCCTCTCTCTCTATATATATGTTTATGTATGTAATTATGTATGTATATATATATATATATATATACATACATACATAAAGAGACAGAGAGAGAGAGAGAGACTGGCAAAAGTCGAACCTTTCCCATGCATTGGCTCCTCGTAGCGGCTGAGCATCTTTTTCAGGACGGCCTGAAGTTCGCTCAACAGCCACGGCTTAGTTAGCCAGCTTGGACCGAGATTCATGTGCTGTATGCCGAAATATTAAAAATCATACATACGGTCATGTGACATGTAAGGAATATCAATCAAGTGCTTCCCAAAAAAGCACGCGAGCCATCAATCCTACAAGTTTCAGCTACGCAGTGTTGAGACTGAGATAGCGGACCTCGACATTGCATCCCAATCGCTAGACGAAGTTCTGCCTGTGAAGAGCTACATGGCATGCTTTTCAGTTTAGGCTTGTGATACAAAGTCAAGGATTTAGGGCTTTGCTGCTTGGAAGCATTCTAGGGCTAGTTTGGGGTATGTCGTTCGGGCGCTCGACCCAAATCCCTACAACCTGGAGGGTGGGGGAGGGGGGGGAGGGTTTAGGATTTTAGGGCTTAGGGTTTATGCTTTAGGGCCTTTGGGGTTTAGGATTGGGGAAATGTGACCATCTGTGCACCAGATGTGCCATGGCGGACTCGGAGATAGATCTGCTTCTGATCGAACTGCGTAAGCCTATTTTCCGGTCATTTTAAGGCTTTCTATCCCAAAGGGTCCAAGTATCATCATAGTATATACTTAGACCCCCAAAATACCCTATAAGTATATACCATAATGATACTTGGACCCTTTGGGTATAGGGTGTCATTGGCCCTGTACATTCATGTGTTGCACAGAAAGCCTGAGCTCTGAAAGCTGTGCTTTGCAGGTGAGGTTCGGCGTCGGGGTTTTGGGTAGTGTAAGTAGCTGCTATAGTACTAATGAAATATTCAGACCTCATCTATCTATCTATTTATCTATCTCTGTACTATACCCTAAGGGTCCATGTCCCCAAATAGTATATACTTCGGGCCCAATGTATCTATATAGGGAGTACTTTAAGGCCAAAGTATGTACTATTTGGGCACATGGACCCTTAGGGATATATTAGACGCCCTTCAAACGACGGGCTCCCTGGATGTCTTTCACCCCCTCTGCTTGCCCACACCTCGCTGACCGCCTTCCCAATGTCCTGGCCCAGAGGCTTCGGATGGGCCGAAAAGGGTTAGGGTTCAGAGTTTAGGCTTTATAGGGGTTTGAGTTTAGGGTTTAGGGGTTTAGGGTTTTAGGGTTCAGGGGGTTGGGGTTTAGGATATAGGGCTTAAGGGCCTGTAGGGATTAGGGTAAAAAGTGGCGTGGTCTGATGTCGCCTGTTAGGACCGGAAGACCTCGACGCCGTGCACTCAGATAGATCTGTCAGCGTCCGTTTGTGTCTAGGATTCCTAGACCCTCCCTCCTTCTACCCTCTATGAGACCCTAAATACCTACGATTAGGGACCATATACCCTATTTGAAGGTACAAGGAGGCTCCTGGTTGGCTGCGTAGTGAAACTCAGAACAAGCACTCGAGGCTCCAGGGGTTTCACTCAAACTCTGGAAAGCGCACTTCGGGGTCCTTGAAATGGGGGTTTCCGAAAATAGGGGATGCTGATGGAGTACCCTAAATAGTAGGATAATTTTTTTATGGACCCCATAATGAGGTACCCCTAATTTTCGGAAACTCCCAAGTAAGGATGGGCGAATGTACAGCAGTAACTGCAGTTGTAAGTAGGAACCTGATCAAGAAACCTTGGGCCTTTATTCGGTATCCTGATATGAATCCTACTTTTTGGGGCCATAGGCCCAGAGTTTCTTAATCAGGTTTCTACATTAGGTGCCAAAGTAGAACTCAGGTTTGCAAGCTTTGACCCGGAAGTTTTTGAAAATTAGTCTCGGGTCTTCACTCGAAGAGTCATCCTTCACTGCTCACTCCTGCTCCATAAATTGAAAGACGCTTTCGAAGGCTCATACCACGAATTTCGGGGTGCACGGAACGTGTTCGGCCGTGAGGGTCTCAGGATGTCGGGTTTAGGACATGGAGCAAGTATGAACCCTTTCCCAAAACTTCAAAATCCCATAGGAGCAATCCCGACCTTTGAACTGTAAAGTTGAAACGACGCTGAACCTCCACCGTGAACGCTAAGCCCGAGAGCCTGCACCCCAAACTTAGGCTTCGAAATTGCAGAGTGCAGAGTCATTCAGAATATCTGCTGCCTTGTGTTGTGGAAAATCTTCCCTGGCTTTTGGAACATGTTTTTTATTGCAATTAGACCCTAAAGCCCCTAAAACCCTATAACCCTAAATCCTTTTAGCCCCAATCAACCCTAAAACCCTCCAACCCTAATTCCCTATAACCCCCCAACCCCCAAATCCCTCTAATTCTAAACCCCAAATCCCTCTAACCCTACATGCCTAAATCCCTATAACCCTACATCCTGCAGCCCTAAAGCCCTATAACCCACAACCCTAAAACCCATAGACACTAAACCCATAAATCCTATAACCCTACAGCCCTAAACCCTAACTATCCCACAACCCTCCGCCCACATCCCAATCACCCCAAGCCCTGCGGCCTGGCGTCTGCGGTTCCTCTCCAGAAGAAGGGCCAGGTCCTTCCAGTTTAGGGTTCAGGGTTTAGAGTGTGGGGTTAAGGGTTTAGGGTTTAAGGCCTCGGGTTTAGGGTTCAGGGTTTAAAGTGTGGGGTTTGGGGTTTAGGGTTCAGTGTGGGGTTTAGGGTTTAGGGCCTAGGGTTTAGAGTTCAGTGTTGAGGGTTGAGGGTTCAGGGTTTAGGAATCAGGGTTCAGGGTTTAGTGACCGAAATAGTTGAAATTGGTTTGACCTGTTGTTCCAAACCCTGACCCCTTAAGTGCCGGGTTTATAACCCCTGAAACAATAGGGTTTTGGATCCCCAGGCAAGGTTTCTCCAGAAGAAAGGGCGAGGTCCTTCCAGTCTTTCTGCAGCTCGCTGGGCTCCACCTGGAGGTCTTGCACGCATGCATGCATGCATGCATGTACATACCTATATCTAATACACACACATACATATATATGTAAGAGAAACCTTTATGTATTATGTGACGCTTCTCTTTCTTCAAGCACTTGGACAGATGTCCTACAGTCTAGTATCCATAGTCTCAATACTTCGAAAAGATTCCGAAACTNCTTTTGAAAGCCTTGAAACCCTGCCCACCCTCGTCCCGGACCTTTTAAAACTTTTGAAACTATTGAAACTTTTGAAACTTTTGAAACTATTGAAACCCTGCCCACGCTCTTTCGAAAGTTTCAATAGTTTCAAAAGTTTCAATAGTTTCAATAGTTTGAAAAAGTTTTGAAAGTTTCAAAAGGCCCGGGATGAGGGTGGGCAGGGTTTCAAGGCTTTCAATAGTTTCAATAGTTTTGAAAGTTTTAAAAGTTTCAATAGTTCCGGGATGAGGGTGGGC
>BGNK01002232.1:0-105638 GCA_003297005.1 Symbiodinium sp. clade A Y106
TGTTTCCTAGCAAACACCTTCGATGTTTTGACTAGCCGAAACACCTTCGATGTTTCACCGAGGAAGTATAGCGCTAGCATACACGGTCGTACCTCGTACCTCGGCACGAGTGCGTACTTCGGCGCGGAAGTGGATCAGAGCGCACACGGTTTCCAGAGACGGTCAGCCCTGCATTAACTTTGGAATTCCGGGCCGGCCAATCCTGATTCCGCGGGTTGCCAAGTTTGGGTACCTTGGGGTTCAGGTCTCGTATGGGTCCTTTGAAATGCAGACTTTCCTCAGCAGGCAGCAAGCCGCGTCTTCCAATCGAGCTCGGCTCGCTAAGCTGTTACACAGTNGTGTCAGCTTATACATGTCTTGCGTGCGTAGCTCCCTGATCTTCGGGCTGCATGCCACCGGACTCACTGATGCCGTCTTGCGTAAACTGAGCGCCACGGATTCCCGACATCTTCGTGCGATAGCCCGCTCACCGGCCCACATTACCCATGAGAGTACTGCAGAACTGCGACGACGCTTGCGGGTATAGTGAGTCCGGAGATGGCGCTTGTGGCGCTCCTGCGCCGGCGGATCCGTGCCTGTACTGACCCTGCTAGTGTTGCTGATATGGAGCAGCAGCTAAAGTGGCTCACGCATCTTACTGAACCAACTGTTCCAGGTCAGGCCGGTTCCCATTGCAGGCTGGTTCCTTGCAGTGTTTCGATAGGTGTTGCCTGTCCCACGTGNAGCTAAAGTGGCTCACGCATCTTACTGAACCAACTGTTCCAGGTCAGGCCGGTTCCCATTGCAGGCTGGTTCCTTGCAGTGTTTCGATAGGTGTTGCCTGTCCCACGTGTGGGCAGTACTTTGACAACATGCGGCATATGCTCTCCCACCACACCAAGCAGCATGGCCCCAGACCTGAGCGTGCCCCCATTCCCAAATCAACACAATATACTGCACCTACGGTAGACGGCCTCCCTCAATGCCGACACTGCCTCAGCAGATTTACGCGGGTGAAAGCACTGCAAAAACATCTTCGAGGGGCATGTCCAGTTTTACACGGTGGGCTTCCGCCTACGACTTTAGCTGCGGGGACTGCTACCACTGCTTCAGAAGTGTTGGGAGCTTCGAATCAGGCGGGATCGCTTGGGCATTCGTGCCGGGTCCCGCCGGTANTACACGGTGGGCTTCCGCCTACGACTTTAGCTGCGGGGACTGCTACCACTGCTTCAGAAGTGTTGGGAGCTTCGAATCAGGCGGGATCGCTTGGGCATTCGTGCCGGGTCCCGCCGGTAACACCTTCGCATGCACCTTTGATCGACTGTCCCGACTTCCTGCGAAGCCTGCGCCAAAATTGGAGGCTTACAGCTGCAGGGGTTCCTTTTGTGACGGTGCTCCGACAGCACTGCGTTTTCTGCCATCAGTGGGTCTCGCTGCGGGGTCCTGGTGTCAAGCAACATCTCCGTCTTGCGCATCCCGGGTTTTGGCGGGCTCATAAAGTTGCGGCACAGAGCTTGTGCGCAGAGGCTGGCTTAGATTGCACCTCTCCCTGTGCCTACTGTGGCCTGCACTACAAGGACCAACGCTCGTATCTAAAGCATTGTCCGGTCCTTTTTCAAACTGCCCTGGCGTTTCTCACCCACCCGCAGGAGCCCGGCGATGACGGCGATGGAGGAGCCGGACAGGGCATCAGTGGCCCAGCAGGAGATGCTTCAGGTTTGGGGGAGCTTGCCCTCACTGGCGAAGCCGAGCGATGCAGCGGAGAAACGAGGCAACGAGCGCGAGGAGGAGTGGCGCCCGGACAAGTGGTCCAGACCAGCCTCCAAAGGTACCTTCGGAAAGGGAAGGCGATGGGAGGACTGGGACAACGACAAGTCCAAGGACCAGGGCCAGCAGGCTCTCGACGAGCCGACGGTGCACCTCCTCAAGACGCTCACCAAGTTGACGCTGAGGCTGGAGGAGGAAATGGGTCGGTTTCGCGCAGACACCTGCCTCATGCTCTTCGTGGATACAGTGACGGAGCAGAACACTCTCCAGCTGTTGAAGGAAGCGGCGCAGGGCTGGCAGACAGCCTTCGAGGAGGGACAGGTGACCACCTCGTTGAGGATCATCCTTCTTGGAGGCCTGTTGACGAAGCTCAAGGAGGTTCTGCTGCAGGTGAACACGGACGACGGTCTTCGGAGCAGGTTGATGACAGTGGGCTGGCTTATGGAGGGTGCGACGGCGCCCTCACCCCAGCTTGGAATTACTACCGCTGGGATCCGGACACAAGGCAGCAAGTCAAGGACGACAAGACGCCCCTGAGCCACGACAGAGCCCTTCAGTGTGTCGAAACCCTTCAACGGACGCTGTGCGACCCTGCGGTTCTGCTTCGATGGCGATCAGTCTGCGAGGCCAGGCATCAGTGGATGCCTTCACGGCACTGACGGCCCTTTGCTACTCGGGCGCGTTCAAGCTCCTGGGGCTCCGATTGCGACCGGAGCACATGCAGAAATCGCCGTTGGCATTGGAGTTGGAGGAGGCCTACCTGAGCACGAGCTTCACCGACTGGACCCGCCGCAAGCCACAGGGGAACCGCGGCTCGCAGTGGAAGAAATCCCAGCAGCAGCAGCAGTGATGCCCAGGCCGCACCTTGTTCGACTCTCGCTGCCTGCCCAGGGTACGCCGCAGCAATTGCTGCCAGCACGCCTTAAAAATCCACACGCAGTCTGCTACCTGAATGCATGCTCGCAGGCTCTTTGCTGGCTGGGGATGCTGACTGCTGCGNTGCCTGCCCAGGGTACGCCGCAGCAATTGCTGCCAGCACGCCTTAAAAATCCACACGCAGTCTGCTACCTGAATGCATGCTCGCAGGCTCTTTGCTGGCTGGGGATGCTGACTGCTGCGTTACAGGCGTGCTTTGGCCTGGCGCAGGCGGCCTTTAAACCTCTGCTTCACGCAGGTAGGCCCTACCTCCCTATAGCTGCCTACCCTGGCGCCCACTCCTTCGGGGCTGGCGGGCACTCAGTAGCCAGCATGACGTGTGTGAGTTTATGGCGCATCTTCTTTCGATTGCAGAGCCCAGTGCTTATGAGGGACTATGGCAGTCTCGCCTGACCAACCCTTTCCTTGTCACGGCTGCAGGCCCTCTTGCTGCGCCGATTTTGCTGCCAATCACGGGCTCCTCTTTGCAGGCGCTTGTGGATTCATGGTCCCAGCAGGCCTCCATACAGGCTCTTACCCGGCATTCAGGAGTTGTGATGCTGCAACTTGAACGGTATGGTATCCTAGAGGGCAGACCTTCTAAGAACTCCAACGCTGTTCCCATTCAGCCGGGTGAGTCGGCAGTTTTGCCTGTTTTTGCCACTAACCATGACACGGAGCTGAGCCACATGTCCTTTAGGGTAGCGTACGTGATATATCACCATGGGCAATCCACTCAAAGTGGGCATTACCAGACTGCCCTCTGCTTCCCTCGTGGTGGCACCAGCTGTGCTTCATGGCAGTTCCACATTTGCAACGATGATTGCACGCCAAGACTGGCTAAGCCCTCNACTGCCCTCTGCTTCCCTCGTGGTGGCACCAGCTGTGCTTCATGGCAGTTCCACATTTGCAACGATGATTGCACGCCAAGACTGGCTAAGCCCTCTGACCTTCGGGATATTCACTGCAACGGTTATCTTGTTGGGTTGGTTCGGGATGCCGGTTTTGGTGCCTAGTATGGGCCCCGCCCGTATTGCACGTGCGTTAAGCGCAGTGCCGGCAGCACATCTGACACATTCAGTTTGCCGCAAAACTTGCACTATGCATCTGTATTTTGCCCTTTGTACAGTCTCTGTTCATGCCGCATCCGACCGCTGTTGTGCAACCCGCAGCTCGCCAGCCTTTCATGTCAAGAGCAGACGGTCTAGGTAGCCGTCTGCCGGGCTGCTTGGGCATTCGTGCCGGGCCCGAATTTTCTAGCTGGTGCCTCAGTCTGTCGTGTATTGTAGCTGTTCAGTGCGCTGTCCCATTGAGTGGATACTGACAGCTGCTTCTTGCGTGTTGCCTGCCACAATCAGCTCTCAGCATGCCCTTGGCAGCTCTTCACGGCCATGGCACGACAGGTCTCCCTTCCAACGCCTATGTTTCAGGTAGCCCTGGAGGAGCGACTTCTTTTGCGCAAGCTGTGGGAGATCTTGGGTGATGAGGCCCGAGGCATTGTCCCACCCATTCTCACTGTAGCCCCACGCAACGATATTGTGGCCTTTGCCTGTGAAAGATTGCCGGGGCCTGCGCTGTCTCGATTCCTTGGCTATGTGGAGGTGGTCGACTGCATGGGGGAAGTGAGCTGTGCATTGAGCACGCTCCCGCCTCCNAGCTCTGGACTCTTGCACGCATGATCATTTCACTCTTGCCTTTTGAAGATGACGACCGTGCCCATGGCAATGGACTTGTTCTACACCTCGGCCTTTATGTGAAAGGTGGAATCCATGGCCTCTACAAACACACCAAGCACTTTCCGAATGTGTGTAGGGTCCTTAACCAGTTGCTGCTTGCGGTGTGTCCGGGACACTGTTGGTCTGCCATCACTATCGGGGCCAACAACAGAACCCTCCCGCACCGCGACAAGTGGAACCATGAGGGCGACTCCTTGCTATTGGGCGTATCGCATCATGTAGACGGTGGCCTTTGGGTAGAGTCTGCAGGCGGTTCCCACTATGAGGAATGTCAGGAGCAGCTGTTGGCGGGCGTCCTTATGGACACGATAAGTACTGGTGTCTTGTTCAATGGCCGTAGCTGTTGNTTCTTCTGTGGAGGCGACTGTACATAGCTCAGGTTCGCAGACGGTTGATCCTCGAGAAGATGTTGATGCCGAGCAGGAGTTCGACTTGGATGGCATGGATTGATTTTCCACGGATGCTGAAACTTTTGCCTTTTAACTTCTACTTAAGGGAGTCATTAAAACAATGGCGCGACAATCTGTCGCCGGGCAACTGCCTGTCCCCGCATAGTATCGGACGAACTCGGTACGGCGTGTGAGTGAGTACCACTACCACTACGACTACTACTACTACTACTACTACTACTACCACTACTACTCTACTACTACTACGACGACTACTACTACTACCACTACCACTACCACTACCACTACCACTACCATTACTACGAACACTACGATTACTACGATAACTACTACTACTACTACTACTACTACTACTACTACTACTACTCATAATAATAATAATAACAATAATTACTACCACCACCTCCACCACCACTACTACTCCTACTGCTGCTGCTACTACCACCACCACTACTACTACTACTACCACCACTTCTACTACTACCACTATTACCACTACTATCACTGTCACCACTACAATCTGTGCAACCAATGCCGCCACGACTGCTACTACTACTGCTACTACTACTAGNACTATTACCACTACTATCACTGTCACCACTACAATCTGTGCAACCAATGCCGCCACGACTGCTACTACTACTGCTACTACTACTAGTACTACTACGACTACTACTACTACTACTACTACTACGACTACGACTACGACGACGACGACTACCACTACTACTACTACTACTACTACTACTACTACTACTACTACTACCACTACTACCACTACTACTCTACTACTACTACGACGACTACTACTACTACCACTACCACTACCACTACCACTACCATTACTACGAACACTACGATTACTACGATAACTACTACTACTACTACTACTCATAATAATAATAACAATAATTACTACCACCACCTCCACCACCACTACTACTCCTACTGCTGCTGCTACTACCACCACCACTACTACTACTACCACCACTTCTACTACTACCACTATTACCACTACTATCACTGTCACCACTACAATCTGTGCAACCAATGCCGCCACGACTGCTACTACTACTGCTACTACTACTAGNACTATTACCACTACTATCACTGTCACCACTACAATCTGTGCAACCAATGCCGCCACGACTGCTACTACTACTGCTACTACTACTAGTACTACTACGACTACTACTACTACTACTACTACGACTACGACTACGACTACGACAACGACGACGACGACTACCACTACTACTACTACTACTACTACTACTACCACTACTACCACTACTACCACTACTACACTGCTACCACCACTACCACACTATAACTACTACTGCTACTACTGCTACTAGTACGCTACCACCACTACTAGTACTACTCCTGCTGCTGCTTCTACCACCGCTACGACGATGACGACGACTACTGCTGCTGCTACTACTGCTACCAATACGGCTGCTTCTGCTGCTACTGGTACTGCTACTTGTACTGCCACGGTAACCACTGCTACAGCTTGTATTCTTTATGGTGCTGAGACCACTGCTGCAACCGCAACGACTACCACTGGAGGACCAGGCGGCGAACAAGGTGGTACGACCACGACGTCGGCGACGACGACTACTACGACGTCGACGACGAGGCTACCAACGGCATTCCACGACCAGCATGACACAAAAAAATTTGGATAGAGCTCAAGGGGCTTGGCTAGGCTTCAGACAAAGCAGACGAAGCTGGTCCTGCACCCCACGCCCGGAAAACCCAGAGTGTCACACTCAAATCTGAAAGCTTGGATTCACAACTGCGCCTTTTGTGTGCTAATTCTCAAATGCACGTCCTCTTGAAGGTCCTCCCTAGGCTTCTCTGCAGTTCAGGCACGAGAGTGTTCATGGACTTGAGGAACCCAGGCGACATGAATTCCACCAGCCTTCGTCCAGCAGGATAAGCTAGAGGCTGACATTCAGAATAAGGTTTCGGGCGCCTATAGACTAGAATCACAAACGTAGAACCGCACAGGGGGTGTTCGGGAGCGTAGGAACCACGAATTCCCGCCCAGGTTTGCGAAAGGCATAAGCCATAAGCTACAAACACAACCCAAATCCCAAGGGCGACTGCTCGGAAGTGGCTGTTGTATGTATGTATGTATGCATGCATGTATGTGTGTATGTGTATGTGTATGCGCATGTGGATGTGGATATGTGGATATGTGGATATGTGGATATGTGGATATGTGGATATGTATATGTATATGTATATGTATGTGTATGTGTATATTCTTAGATGCTGTAAACCTGATCAACACCTCGACGACGGGTTGCTTCATGAGATGTGGGCTCCGGACACTCTGCTGCAGATCTCTTCAGTGTGTCACTCTGACCTAACCCTGCAGTGTTTTATAAAACAGTGTTTTATACAACAGTGTTTTATAAAACACTGTTTTATAAAACACTGTGTCACTCTGACCTAACCACTCGACCTCGCGGGCCCAAACTCGAGGTGCTTAGCAGTTGGAATATATTGCCTTAAACCCGAAGCCTTCATGAGAATGTCCAGGCTGCACCAAGGACTCGGGCTTTCTCCAAGCAAGTACCCAAAACCGGCCCAAAACCCGTTTTTGCACAGACTTGTTCATGCCCGCCTGGATCTCAGTGCTCAACTTAACCCTAAACCCCAAACCCTGCCAGAAAGAAGCCGCCGCAACCTTTCTTCCCTTTTACTGACGCCTTTCAAAATCCCGGAGGAAACAGATGGAAGACTAAACATCTCACTAGGAACTCAACAAGGAAGCAGAAACAGCAAGCAGGCAGGACTTCCATGTCCCCCGTCTACCTCAGACGCTATGCCGGAGCACCCGCCACCCCCAATTGCATGAAGCCCAGCACTCCTGTGGAACAATGCTTCTCCCGGGTTTAGGGTTTAGGGTTTAGGCTCGAATACACTACAACTGTAAGCCCATAACCCAAAATACCGAAAGCATGGAATCATTGCCGCCTTGAACCTTGAGCAGTGTGTCAAGTGCTACTGCGATTACTACCACTACCTTGTGCCTAGGTCTTAAGGGTTGAGCTACTTGACCTTTGAAAGTAGCACTACCGCGGCCGAGCATTAGCAGCTACAGCCGTTCTCCGTCTCTGCAGTCGCCAAGCTGCAGCTCGCTCTGCAGCTCCAAGGCTTTTGGTTTCCTTGCGTGGTCCAACTTCAAAGGAGTCATTATATAATAACATTCATAGTAATAATAATGATAATAATAAGGCTTTGGGGGGTTTCGGGCTTTCTGGCTTGCGGCTTCAGGGCTAGAGCCGTCGAACGCCTGACCACAACAGCGCAGTGCCTCAAAGGGTTCTTGACTGCACGGCTAAACACGGCTAAACGGATATATAGGGCTGAGGCTAGCTTTCGAACAACAAACTGAAAATGCCCGGAAAGGGCGCTCCCCGGTCGCCCTCGGGCCACAGGCGCTTCAATAGATTTCCAATCGAACTACGGCCTGACGATCTTTTATGGAACTGCTGCTTCAACCATTTCTATATACAGGAAACAGGACCCGCATTATAAGCCCTATATGTACCGTCGTCGCCTCGGCTGTAGCGGAGCATCGAGGCACAAAGCCCTAAATGTGCTTTCCAGCCAAGCAAACACAACGCCACCACATTGAGTATCAAATCATGGCACATCTCTGGGGACACCAGAAAGTTGTGGTCCATCCAAGTCCTCAAAGCCTTAGGGTGCGATCCCCAGCCAAAGGTCGACAACGTCACTTTTTTCGGCAACGTCTGGAACCTCGGCTGGAGCGGATCGTGCAACATGAACGCGCCCAGAACGACATTTCGCGGACAACTACCATCATTACTGCCACTATCGGCTGTCGCTACCAAAAGCACCATCACTACGAATGCTACTTAATGCTGACTTGCACTTCTCCTGCTATTTCTGCTGCTTCTACTACTACTACTACTGCTGCTGCAACTGCCAATGCTACTCCTCCTCCTACAACTACTCCTACTCCTACTCCTGCTGCTGCTTCTACTGGCCTTGCTGTTATCACTCAGCTGACCAGCGGTGCAGGTCTGGAAAACTCTGAGCTCCTTTCAGGCTACACCAACGAAAAAGACCTGAGGCCTCGAAGGCTAAACTCCAAACCACGCCCCCTGCTAGCTGCTAGGGCAACATAAACCTTAAAGCCTTAAAGGGCACTAACAGGCTTCTTGTAGCACTATCGGACTGGAGCATGCAAGACTTTGGCGGCAGAAGGGTGCGAGCTTGCGGTTTGTCAAACACGAGAGCCGAACGCAGTAAATGGACGATATTGCATGTTTGTAGGAAGTTCATGTCAAATCCGAACTTTCGAAACTGAATGTCCATGAATACCTCGACGCAGAATGTCCATGAATACCTCGACACAAACGGCAAGACATGGCCGGAACCATCCGTCACGGTGGCAGCTACCTATACTCCCGTAATGGCAATCTAGTTAGCGAGCTGTTTCAAGCGTAGTTTCTAAGGTAGCTGTTGAACAAGAGCTTTTTATGGCAGGGACGCTCCCAAAAACATCGCCCTCATCTAGACCAGCACCACTTAGATCTGAAGCCCACCGAACCCCAAACCCGCAAGCGCGGCGAAGCGCCTAAAGAAGCTCCAGATCTTCGGGCCCAAAGCCTTCGACTCCTTCAGTTCGAGTCCCTGAGCCCTGGACACTACCTGGTCTACCAAGATCTAAACCCTGAAGCCTGAATCCGGTACAATGAAGCCCTTGATTCCCTTGATGTTGATGCTTGGGCCGTCAGAAGGAGAATTCCGAAGCAAAGTGTGTCATTGGGCTCTATTGATATGTCTCAGTTTCCCCCATTGCTTCTCTGTGAGAAAGAACCCTCATATCATAAAGATTTTTGCTGTTCAGCAGCCTAGCTGTTCTCATTAGTGCCGTCAACCGTTGCCTTGGCCAGAATAGGAATGACTGTTTAGTATGTAGTCATACTAACATACTACAAACACCCCTAATCAAACCCATCTCAACGACTGAATCCATGTTTTAAGGGCCGTAAATGAAACTCGCTACTCTGACACAAGGCGAGAGGCTCACTTGGCTGCAGGTCTGCGTCGACGTCCTACCACGCAGAGGGATGCTTCCATATCGTCGCATGTTTCCTTTAACTGTTGAGATCGACGGTAAAATTCTCCACCACCACCACCGCCATCACGATCATCACCACCAACATGAATCTCATCATCGGTAGTCACCGGATTCAGGCTGGGGTCCGGGCACCGGCGAACCCAGAACCAACACAACCCATAAGAGCACAGGGAAAGTCTTCAAAGGCTAGGCTGTAATTGCAAACAGAATGGGCCCTTCTCCAACAAACCTGCGCCAACATCTGCAAAGTGCCGCAAAGCCCAGCCGAAGCCTCGCCATAAGAGCTTATTGGGCTGGATACATCCACGGAGTCTGTGGTGGATGCGCTGCCTTTGCTCTCAAGAGATTAGCGGGGTGTAGAGTTGCAGGGTTCAGGCTGGTAGGAATGAGTTTCGCGCCCACACAAATACGCACAAACACAGATTTCGTGCGAGGGGCTGAGGCGACGAAACCGGAACTGGGGCAGGCCGGTCGACCTTGGCAAGCTTCAGAGCATTCTCTCTTTAACGGTCTGAAATTGATGGCTTGCGGAGCAAAGTCTTGGACAAGGCTTCCTACAAGGCTTTCAAAAGGGTCTCGGTGGCGGCTCTATACAACACACTAAAGTTTACCAAGCTATCCTGCTTCTTGAGTTCCGGATTTTGGTGTGCGAGTGTGTGTATGTATATATGTATGTGTATATATATATATATATATATATATAGAAAATAAGTGTATATACAATCATCTATATATATGTATACATTGTATACCTATATATATATGTATGTATACATACGTATATATCAATAACCCTTCACAATGTTTCAGCTGGGCTGGGGGCCGGAGGGTTAGCGGTCGGCAGAGCACCACACTTTCGAAGAAGGCTTTGGCTGCACTGACCCGGCGTCTCCACATGTGCAGAAACGTCTCGGCACATTCTCAGCTTAAGAGAACTCCCCGACCAGCATGGAAAAACGACAAACAGCTCTGAAGTTATTGCCCGAGCCAGCGGCTGCTTGTTTGCAAGCACATCGACGTCTGTGTCGGTGGAGACTTGCCGGTGCGAGAGACCTGGTTTTTGAAAGCTCTGTGGATAGCTTCTCGGGGGACTTTCCTGTTCGCCCGGTGTTGCATTGGTGAGAGCCCTGAGGTTTCGGACGTCCAAAAAACTGCATCAACTGGAGGGAGATGCCATACTGCAACTTACTGCGAAACAGAGATCAGCACAGAATGGAGCATGTTACATTACATCTTGTTTGGCACTTCGATACAGGAAGAACACAGGCACGCACGGTGCCGACGACTGGCTGACCGCAGCTTGGGCCAGGGTTCTTAAGGCTTCGGGTCCGGGGTTGCGGTGGGTACTGACACCAGGTCCTAGCCAGGCCAGGTTTACGGTTTAGGGGCCACATGACGGATGAAGACACGGAGAACATGAGTCCTCCTAACAGCATGTCGGATGGCATGCTTTGTGGGGTTTTGGGCGAGGTTCTCGAAGCTCGAAGTCAGGAAAGATGGAGGGAGTCGAAGAAGAATTACGGAAACTAATCAAAAGTACATAGCTCCTCATCCACAAAATGTGAGTTTCACGCGATCACGTGGCTGATGAAGGTCGCCGGAAAGAGGGGTGATCATATCGGATCTGAATAGCCTACTGCCGCTCTTGATTATGTCCTGTCGCTAGTCTCCGGGCTACACGCTGTGCCCCGATCAGCTAACTTCGTTTTCAGCCAAGACACCGGCAGCCATCTTGTGACGTTTCGTCTCCGCCCCCGCCGTGATCTGAACCCCACAGGTGCCTAAAACTAGCCAAAATGGCTGCAAAGGCGAAAGCGGTGTGGTCTAAGTAGACTGTCACATGCACCATCATCATAAACGGACGGAAAAAAGAAGTCATCACGGGAGGCGTTGGACCAGTGTGTACGATTACAGCCGAAAATTGCAGACGAATTCCTATGTCCTATTTGCAAGGCCGTTCGCATCAGATCCGATACCTTGCAAATACTAAACGCATCTCTGAACCTTGAGATCTAGAACACTGTTTGTCCGCAAAGTTGCCCCCACTCTTGCGACCAATCACAAGAAGACCTTCGGCACCGCTGCCCAGGAGTATAAGATGGCTACTATGCTCTTTGCTCGTATACATCATATCTCGTCATGACCATCGTCATCATCATGACCGTCATCACCCATGCTATGAAGTGTGCGTATCGTGACTGTGCGTACTAAACGTGCTGTTTTTACTACTGCTATTGTTTATCCCTCTGCTCACCGCTGTGTTTCCTGGCTTGTTGAGCTTAGAGCCTTTCAATGGTTGAGGTATTTGAAACCCACCTAACCCAAGCTACGCGGATAAATCGTTCTCACTTTCCTCCTTCAGTGTTCGCCCTCCCCTGGTTCCTGCTCTCTCGCTCTGTCTCGCTCTCTCTCTTTCTCTCTCTCCAATCTCCCCAGCACACTTATCTCCGTCTCTCTCTCTGTCTCTCTCCCTGTCTCGGTCCCCCGTCTTCTCTTCAGCTGGAGAAGGCCCCTTGATCGCACGCCGGAGATGTGCCTGAACCTCGCACAACCCGTCATAAGACAGCTACAAGCCCTCACAACCGTCAAACAGCCCAGGCAGAAAAGTCCCGGCTGCTACCAGCGGCCTGGTGGGCGTGGCAATCTCAGTATCCTTGACACTTGTCATTGGTACTGTTCTCGAAGATGTTCAGGAATCCACACTGTGGCTCTAACGATACGAACAAAGTAACTAGTGGCCCTGGGGCTTCAGTGGGCTCAGTCCCACACTGGAAAAAGCTGAAAGAAAAAGGGTGTCGACTCTGACTTCCAGGGTTTCACAGGGGGTTTAAACGGGGCTTTCGGTGTTTTGGCGACAGCACGTTTTTCACCTTGTCGGTGCGGTGCTTCTGGGCTTCATCTTAAGAACCATTTCTCCACACAGGGCGCACACGTAGTGCTATGCACATATGTGTTTGTGTGTGCGCGGGACGACTATGCACTAGCCTTCCGACCTCTGAAGCTCTTTCCGCAAAACTCAAACCTTACTGGGAGAAAGCGACGCTCCGCAAATTGATTCAAACTACTTTGAAGCCGCCAATCGTAATACTCCAGCCACGACCCGCTCAAAACCCTTTTTGAACGAGGTCTCTCTACCCTAATGTAGGAACCTAATTAAGAAACCCTGGCCCTATAACCCAATATAATAGGATTCAAACAGGGAACCCTAATAAAGCCCAAGGTTTCTTAATCAGGTTCTTACATTAGACCTTAAGCCCTAAACCCTAGACTCTTAAACCTGAACCCCAAGGCCAGCTGCCAACATGCCAGTCTTGTCGATGACAATGCTATGGCCCAGTCGGGGAGGTGTGATAACCTCAGCTGGAAATGGAGCATATAGGGTTTACGGCAAGCTTAGACGGTTTGGCAAGTTTAAAGCACAGACTACATCCTTTAAGGTCAGCTTCGGGTCCATGAGAGTTGTCTCCCGACCGGCAACACATTTTTGTCAGAGTTCTTCGGCAAAGTAGTGGTACTGTGGAGGCAAACTCATGAGTTGCGGCTACATGGATCTTTGGACCCCGGGTTCGTCGAAAGGTGTAGTCGTAGCATGTCGTCGCGTGCTGGTTCTGGCAGAGGCGGTTGGAAGGGAAGGAGGCTGGGCAGCAGTTTTAGGAGCAGCTGGTGGCTGCCATCGTCGAGGAAGTAAGTAGTCAGTATTTAGTCATGATTACAAGAGACACAGAAAGGAGAGTGAGCGAGAGGGAGATACATGTCTAGATATGTTGTATCTTTTCCCCGTTTCTATGTATGTACAGATGTATGTACGTAGGCCATTATGTCAGTATGTAGGGATGTAGCTATGTAAGTCGGTAGATAGGCAGGCAGGCATGCAGGCAGGCAGGCAGGCAAACAGGCGGTGTATGTGTAAGTGTAAGTAATCATATGTTTATACTTATATTCTTGTATATATACATAGAATAGATAGATAGATAGAGGTATACATACCTACATACATACATACATACATACATACATGTATATAGGGAAAGCCCAAACCAGAGCCTATAGCTTGAACACTTCCGTGCCAAATCCACCCTTACTGCTGCGTCAAAGCCGCGTGCTGAACCGTGCGGGGGCGCGGCGAGCGCCGAGGCGTCCGCCGTGAGATCGGCTCAGCCCGGGAGCGGCGAGGGTTCACCGCCACCAGTGTCGGCGTCACCTTCTTCTGTGAAAGGGCCAAAGCCCAATGTAAAACCCCAGATCGACGGTTTATGGGGTTTAAGCCAAAACCCCAAAAAATCAACGATAAGAAGTCCTATGATAGCCTAAGGCCGAGCTTCGGGGCTCTGGTCTTTGAAGCTCTGGGCACGAGGGAAAAAGGTTGGCCTTGAAACTGAGGCCTGGAGAAGACCTGAGCTAGGAGCCTTAATTGGGTTTCAGCACTCACTCTCGGACATGCCTCTTAATTGGGTTTAGGGTTTAGGGTTTAGGGTTTAGGGTTTAGCATCACAAGCTTTGGGAAGGGCTACTTTGGGAGCGGTTACTACAGGAGTTATATGGGTGGTTGTCGAAATTATGGTCCCTTTTTCGGCACCCAAAATATTAGGTGCCGTATTATATTAGGGACCCGAGAAGGGAACATAATTTTGACAACTACCCATATACTTAGGCTGCCTCCTTGGGCTTCGGTGGACTCTCCTCCGGCTGGATCATGTCAGCGGTGTAGTTCGTGCTGATCATGCCCCTCTCGACATGCGCCTGGGCTTGGGGTCTGAAGGGCCCTTTGTGGGTCAAGTTGAAAATGATGCGGGCCATGGTAAAGTGTAACATTTAGTATTCATTCAATGTAGGGGCCTTAAGGAACCCCAAAACCCTATTACAATTGCTCACCCCTACATTAGGTCTTCGGTTTATATGGCTTAGGGCGAAGGCCGAGACTTCTGGGTAAGGACGTACTATATAGGCGCTTCCATAACTACAGTAGGGTTTGTGGGGACATATTGCAGTATAACTATAACTATGAATGCGACCCCAAGGAATGGTATTGGCAATTGTTCAGAACTTGAGTGTAGGGCTTCGGTTTCAAGGTCCGTCTACCTTCAAAACGCGTGCTCCAGTTCAGAAATCTGACAGCTTCGACAGGAGTCTCAGTGCATGAATCCAAGCTGCCCAAATCATCTTGCAGCAATTAAGCCGCGGCTGAACTCAAGCAGTGGTGAAACATGCTGCACGCACTTGGTGCATTTTGGGGTGGCGTCCGCTCGCAAGGAGGACTTGAATCTCCCTCGTTATGAACGGATTGCAGGCTTGGGAAGCTGATGAGATATGATACAGACACTAGTATAGACACAGTAGCTGTAACGAGTCTTACCCAAGTTTTCAACGCTGGGGTGATGATTCGCATGCCCGGCATCCCCTACACGTTGGATCGACACTCGCGTCTGGGGATCTGCGGCGCTTCACCCGATATCAGGCCCAGCGGTGCTTTAGGGCATGACTGGGTTTGCCGCTCCCCAGCTTTAAGCGTACCTGCTTGTGGCTGAGGTATGCAGCTCCACTTACGGCCTACCTGCAAGGCCAATGCTGCACATGATGCCTTATATTCTATTGTATTATGATATATTACATTGTACTCCATTATATTAATAGATACTAATTATGTAAGTATTCAAATACTATACTATACTATATGATACTATTAAGGTATTAATTATGTACAGTATTTATATACTGTATTCTAGTGTCTGAGATATCCTCAGCCCGTGATCTCAAGCGGCAAACCCCGCTGACCCGGCCAGGCGCCTTTTTCAGCACCTGCAACTGGGCCTTCCTAACCTTGAGCCAGGAAAAAAGGCGCGTTGAGGGTTTAGGGGTTTAGGATGGTTTAGGGATTTAGGGTTTAGGGGTTTAGGTTTAAGGGTTAAGGGTTTAAGCGTTTAGGGTTTTGGTTTTAGGATTAAGGGTTTAGGGGTTTAGGGTTTCGGGTTAAGGATGCTTAACTAATCACTTCATTTTGCAGTTGTTCCGTTTTGGAAATCATAGTATATCAGTAGAATGACACTGTCACTATGACAAATCAGTAGCCGATGAATGGCCGCTCGTCACGAGGTACATGACTTGGATTTCATGCATAAAGTTCACTGGTGAAAGAAGCTCAAGGTCACAGAGCTGAAGGTGACGCAAACGGTGCCGGAAATTCCTGTTCTCCATGTCCTTGTCGTCCAATGCCAGAAACTCCTCCAACGGTCGCCAGAAGGCCGCGAGTTTCCCTACGGCAAAGACTCAGTCAACACATCCTGAGTAGGGTTTAGCGCTGTCAACCGACACTAGGAATGACAGTGATGCAAAGCGCCGCGCCTCGCTCCACCTATGCTTCATTGACCAATCGAAATACTCCTTGGTGCCGGTGTCGCAGACGGCTGAAACCCCAAACCCAAAGCAGTTAAGCAGTACCCCAAAGCCTGAAGCCCAACCGTCTAGACCCAGAGCCCGAAAGACCGTCAGCATCAGGAAACCTGTTTCTGAATTTGAAGGGGGAGTTTGCGGCTTCTTGTTTCCATGTACTCGAAGTGATCCCTGTTTTCGGCACATCACAAGTTCCAGCAGCCAGCAGACTCCAAGAATCCAGTGCTAGCGCTTTGCCTTGACCCAAGTGCTGCGATGCTGGTGTCGGCTGCATCTCAATGGATAGCATAGGCCGGCGCAGGGCTACTGCTTGCCGAATCTTACCCCTGGCGAGGTTGAAGCTTCTGGGTCCTGGAAAGTCGGTGGAGCTGGGGCCTGTGCAGCAAAGTCACTACCCCTTAAACCCCATACCCTCGCCACGGGCGTTTCAACCCTGAACCAGGTAATTACCCTAGACAAACTGAGGGCCTGGCCTCAAAGTCGATGACGTCATTGCGGTCCTTGTCCATGTCCTGTGGTTGCCAAAAACCCAGGAAGTGGAGCCCCTTGAGATTTGCACACAAGGGGGGGTTCCACAGCAGGGTCCTTTTTTAAACAGGATTCTATAAGGATACTTTCAGTTACAGGACAAGCATCTTCATGTTCTACATGGGCGGTTGTCAAAATTAGGGTCCCTTTTCGGGTCCCCATTATAATACGGCACCTAATATTGAGGGGCCTTAATTTTGACAACTACCCGCATGATTCGTCTATGTTCCGCCTGGGACGAAGCTGCCTAGGCGCTAAACTGTCAAACCTCTACGCTTCTTAAGGATTCCAGAGTCGAGGGATTTCCGGCTGCTGGGCTGGAAGAAGAGGTTCGCGGATTAGTTGGTAGGTCGGGCGGGTCTTTGGTCACGGGATTTTGCTGTTGGGCTTCGACTCGCTCACTCGCAATGCAGGCACGGATCCAGGCAGCAGGTCTGAACTCGAGAGTGTTTAGGGTTCAGGGGTTTGGGATTTTGCTTGTGAGATCTATGGCATCCACTCAGCCCCTCAAACACAGACGGAGCAGCAAGGAGCGCCAGCATATGCACACGCACACACATGCGTATGCACGCCTGTAGCAACTTACTATGTGGCCCCAAGCCGGGCATGCCAAGAAAACAAACCATGAAACTCGGAACCTGAATCCTGCAAATGTCAATCTCAGGCTTTCGCCCTTCAGTTGGGCTTTAAGCTGGGTCTAACATAGGGGCCTCAATTTTTAGAATAGGGTTTTGGAACCCATTTTACTATTGTGAAACTCTGATGCCTGCCAACTCTGGAAATGCTATATCTCCTAAATATGCGTTTCAGATCCGTTTGGTAATCCGTTTGGGGATCCGTTTTGGATCCGTTTTGAATCCGTCTTGGACCCGCTTTGGGATGCGTTTGGGATCCCTTTGGATGCGATTGAAGTGCCTTTTTGGGGTTCGTTTTAAGTGCATTTGGAGTCTCGTGGTTCATGTTGTGGGTTCCGAGAGGGAGAGGGAGGGTCGTGGTCGGGGATGCGCTCCAGAACGCATCCCAAAACGCTCTTTCTCCAGGATTGGATCCCGAAAAAAATCCCAAAGCGGACTGAGCCCCAGAACCGATCCCCCAACGGATCCCCAGACGGATCCCCTAACGGATCCCCGACGAACCCCCCACGGACCTCCAGATGGGTCCCGACGGATCCCCGAACCCACGTTTCCCTCGAGAGGGATGCGTTTTTAATCCGTTTTGGATCCGTTCTGGATCCGTTTCTGATCCATTTTGGCCCCAGCCCCGGGGCCCCAAAACGGATCAGAACGGATTAAAAACGCATCCCTCTCGAGGGAAACGAGACCGTCTGGGGGGTCCGTTGGGGATCCGTTGAAGATCCGTTGGGGGGATCCGTTTGGGGATGGGATCCGTTGGGGATCCGTTGGAGGATCCGTTGCAGTTGGGGATGCGTTGGGGGATCCGTTGGGGGATCTGTTGGGGGATCCGCCGGGGGACCTGTCTGGTGGACCCGCCTGGGGGGGATCCGTCTGGGGATCCGTTGGGATCGGTTCTGGGACTCAGTCCGGTTTTGGATCCGTTTCGGGATCCCAGTCCTGGAGAAAGGGCTGGGCCGGAACTCGGACCCGGCCGGACCCGCGGTCCAGCCGGGCCCAACGGAATGGCGCCGGCGAAGCGGAATCCAGGAGACTTATACAACGGACTAGCGAACAAACTCCTCGGACAAAGAAGTCCCAGAAACGCACTTCAAACGGACACGAAAACGCATCTAACACGCTTCCAAAACGGACCTGCAAACCCACGTGCATTCCAAACGGACTCCCAAACGCATTCCCCCATGCATCTAAAACGGATTCCCCCATGCATGTAAAACGGAATATTAGGCTTCTGCACAATAACCCAGTGTTAGCAGAACCAGATTTTCACAATTATACTATAATTATCATAAGGCATAAGCAACCCCAGAATAGTATAGGTAATTATTAAGGCCCCTATATTACTATCACGACAGAGTGCGGGTTTCTGGTCGAATCTCGAGATTTACGGCGGCTCCCAATCGGAGTCCTGGAAGTATTTCTTGATCTTCCGCGCCAAGTTTGCTGGAAGATCCTGGCAGCCGGTTTGATTCATACGAGCTCAGAGGCTGCCATGTATATGAAATCACAAACAGAGGCCGCAAGCAGGAATCTCCGCAGTAACTTTTGGCAGGCAGGCTCCACAGGCTGAAGGCCTTTACAAGCGCAAGCTGAAACCGAAGAGGGTCGAACATGCCCTGAAGCCCGAGTCGTTGCTGAAAAGACGACGAGGGGGCCGAATCCGACAAGATTGGATACTTGGCTTGGGGAGTCCGCAATCGAGGCAAGAGCTACTAGTAGCAGCTAGAAATGAGCTAGCTGTTTGTATGGTGATGGCGGCATGGTGGTGCTGGTGGTGGCATCGCCTTTGCAACTACAACTTCACATCAAAGATGTTGTGATCGCACAGACACTAGCCACGGCAGTATCGGTCATGATATCAGCTTTGCACACCTCCTCGAAATCATCTTCATCGCCGATGTGCATGAACATGCTTTTGTCAACCAGCAGCAATATGGAACATGACCCCTAAAACCTAACAAATGAATTCAGAACCCCTTAACCCTAAGCCCCAAACCTAGACCCGTGCATCCTAAATTTCTAAAGCGTAAACCTAACCCTAAGCCCCCATCCTCAAACCTGTATCCTAAACTCTGACTCTAAGCCTAAACCAACAATCCTACACCCTGAATCCGAAAAGCTAAACCCCACATAGCAACCCTTATGGTAACACTTAGCCTCAAAGTGACAGTCACACTTAAAAGGAACACTCTTATAGCAACTCTCAAAGGAACCTTCAGCCACAAAATAAACCCTTGTAGCAGCCGGCAAAGGAACCCTAATGTAGGGGCCTTAATAATTACCTATACTATTTTGGGGGCTCCTTATTCCTTCTTATAACTATAGCATAACGGCCACAAAACCCTATTCTAGTTATTAAGGCCCCTATACTGCAAGCGACTCTCCTGGTCTTCCGGCCAGTTCAAGTTCTGCCGCGTGGAGGCCTCCGGGCAACAGAGGCTCAAGCCTTCGGGGTCACAGGGGTTTCGGTTTAGGGGTTTAGGGTTTAGGGTTTGGGGTTCAGGGTTTGGGGTTTAGGGTGTGGATTTCGTTATCTTCTTTAGAGGGGTTCAGAAAGGGTTGGTTTAGGAATTGGGGCCTAAATACCAACCAGGATTCCAAAGCTTTGCAAGCTACTTAGTCACCTTGCACCACCTGAAGTTGCGTGCAGCTGGAAGAAGCCCGCCAGGCCCGAATAGGACAAGCACCTCTACGCCACTGAATCGCACGAATACAACATCGAAGACCGCAAAGGAGTGCCCATCCTAAACACCTGTATAGTAACCTGTATAGTAACCCAGAGAATTCTAAATGTATTTCCCAAGGCGCCTAATTCCGACACGATGATTAGGGGGGAGTGGCAGTGGGAGATTGGATCCCTGTAGCAATAGCCCCTCTCTCTCAGATTAGATAACCCCTTATCCCAAGCACTCAACACCAAACCCAAAACCCCCAAACCCCAGACCCTAAACCCTTTTCCTGAACCCTAGATCCTAAACTCCTTGCTCCACTCTTAGGCGCCAGTAGGAAACTGCCTCGAACTCCGCCTCCGATATGAGCATGTCGCCACCTAAGAAAGCGGCTTGAAAACTTCGAAAAGGTTGCCTTTGTGGGCTGCAATTATAGGGGTTCCTTGAAGGCCTCTTTTGAGGGATCTATAAGGAGATCCTTTCTCGTGCAATTATCGGCGTCAATCACTCTAATAAGGTTTGGCGGGCGCGTTATCCTACTATAGATATGGAGGGGCTACAAAGGGCTCGGTGCTTCGTCATTTCCAACTCGTCTAACTTGTCTGTCTTGGAAAATCCTAATTTAGGGTCCTGAATAATTCGAATAGGGTTTTGGGGTCCATTATACCGGAATTACAATAAGGAACCACCAAAATAGTATTGGTAACTACTTAGGCCCCCATATTACACCTCAACAACTGTGGAGCGTCGCGACAGACATTCCAGAGTCAGGTAAGCCGCGGAAACTTTGTTGAAGGACCGGTCCCATCTTGAGAAAATATTACGGCATGCCATTCTGAGATAATGATCCCTGGCACACCTCGTGTGCTGATACTTCGGACACCTGAAGAATCCATTCGTACCAGTCCACAATCCCAACATGACTGCAACGATACCTGGGCCCACGAAACTCGATAGACAAACAGACAGCACGACAGGCAGGCAAGGAGACAGGGACACACAGGAACATGATATGAGATACAAGTAGCATAGCTGCCATGATGCACTAGCAGCAGCAGCTGGTTCTGTCGTCAGACTTGTCACTGTTGCTGCTGCTGTCAAGACACCAGGACGATGAACATAACGATGAATATCGGCGAGGATTGTGGCAATGACGGTGATCGTGACGGCGTGGCAACGACAACAATAGGAAAAATAATCACACTCTTGAAGCAAGGAGCTGGTGTCAATCTGCTTGAACTCTTCCAAGCATTTCTTGACCTCGTCTATCGGCACGAAATACCTCAGATGCGTCCGATCTAGGGGTCAGTTTGGCTTTGAGGGGCTCTGCTGTTCGACAACATATGTGGTAAGCATGGGACTTATCGATGGCAGAGAGGCGGCAGAATGCCGAACGAAATCAGGCCATGCTTCGTCCGAAGCAGGAATAGTCGACAGAGTTGCATTATCATGACGCTTTCATTCGGGAGTAGCAGTAATGTAACAGTAGTACTCGTCGTCGTAGCGGTAGTAGCCTTTGTGCGCTGTTGAAGTCGTAGTCGCACTCGTCGAACTGCTAGTTACCCGTCGTCGTCGTCGTCGTAGTAGAGGACGGGGAGGAGGAATAGCAGTTACACCCAAGCCGGAATAAACCCCGCAATATCTCAATGAACTTGAAAACTCGGAAAGCTCAATGCCGCCAGCACAAGCCTTCAAGCCGGGCAGCTGCTTCGACAGCGCAAAGCAGGTGTCGAACATCGTAGCTTTGATCGGGGTCGGATTTTGTGCTGCCTGCACTTCCATGTGCCGAAGTCACCGAACAAGATCGAACAAGTAGACTGGAGGGTTGAGAATTCTGGGTCGGGACTTTGCGCCTTAGACTTTCCACCCTCCTCTCTGTTGCTCAGCACTTGCTCAGAACTCTGGACCATTTATCCGAAGAAGGCCGTGCGTCTGGATCAGCGCCACTCGCTGATCGGCTTTGACCGAAGATCTGGCTGTGGTACTAAGGCGAGCTGTACAAAGTCATGCTCTTTATTCGTCATATCGTATCAAGAACCTCCACGCACGCAGCTTTGCACTGCAGGACCTCCCAAACAACCCTGAACTTGAGAAACCGTTTACGTATGCATGGACTGAAGGCACTGCTGTGTGGACTGAATACGTGGCGGCTTGACGGATTGGATGCAACAGAAACTCCTCGCTTCCATTGATCAGGAAGACATGGGAAAACTGCAGGATCTGAGAGAAGGTACCGTAAACCCTATAACATCATATAACCCAAAGTAGGCTTTGGTTGGATTTCTGCAAGCCATCGGAACCAGATGAGCCGACTACAGTGGCCTACACTGCAGAGCCTACGGGCCTACCTTCTCTCGCACCGGCACGGAATTGCAAAAGGAGGAGCATACACAGCTCCAGATAAGACCAGATTAATGCCCCCTGAGAGCCTGCATCTCAGAGCTTGGCGGCGGGCTCCAGGCCCTGGTAGGTGCGCTGGACAAGGAAGTCTGTGGGGAGCGGCACGATGTGGTCGGCCAGATTGGTGATGATCACGTGCTTCTCGGTAATGCTTGGGATGTTGGGTGTGCCGGAGAGGCGCATCACCATCTGGAGCTCATCTTGCAGCATGTGCACCATGCGGACGATGCCGTTCATGCCATAGGAAGCCAGGGAGTAGAGGACCGGGCGGCCCACACCCACTGCCTGTGCCCCCAAAGCCACGGCCTTGAAGATGTCGCCGCCGCGGCGGACGCCACCGTCGATGAAGACGGCGAAGTTCTCCTTGGTAGCACCTGCCTCCTTGAGGCCCTCCATGACCTCGGGGAGCACCTCGATGCCAGGGCGGCAGGTGTCCAGCTGCCTACCACCATGGTTGGAGAGAACGCAACCAGCCAGACCGGCCTTGTAAGCAGACACGGCATCTTCCGCGCACTGCACGCCCTTCAACAGCACCTTCATCTTTGTGATGCTCTTGAGCCAGGGCACGTCCTCCCAGTTGAGGCCAGGATCGATGTAGCTGCTGATGGCGCGAGTGGCACCCTGGGAACGGTCCACGGCACCATCCTCCTCATCGTCACCCTGGACATCCGAGCCCTGCTGGGTGAACTTGTTCCTCATGTCCTTCTCACGGCGGCCCAACTGGGGGGCATCCACAGTCACGAAGAGCGCCTTCACGCCAGCGTCCTCCAGCTTCTTCACGTACTCCTCGGACCTCGAGCGCTCCGGGTTCACGTAGAGCTGGGAGAAGACCTGCTGCTCTGGGGACCTTGCCTCGAGCATCTCGTCCAAAGTGTAGGAGGAAAGCGTGGGGAGCATGTAGGGAACTCCGGCCTTCTTAGCTGCTTTCACGATCGCCACCTCCCCGTCCTGGTGAGCCAATTTGGCCAAGGCCGTGGCCGTGAAGTACAAGGGCACGGAAGCCGGCACTCCCAGAATCTGCGTCGTCATGTCGATCTCCCGCACGTTCACCAGGATCCTTGGGCGCATGGTGATGCGCTGGAAGGCCAAGTGGTTGTCCCGCAGCGTGATCTCGTCATCACCACCTGAGGAGTAGTATCCCCAGGCCTGCGGCTCCATGACTTCACGGGCCACACTCTCGAAGTCGAAGCTGTTCAACATGGCATTCAAAGGTGGCTTCTTGAATTCGACCTCCTCTTCCACCTCAGACGATGCGGCCTTCTTCTTCTTGGGTGCTGGCTTATGAGGCTCCGGCGCCTTCGCCACATGCTCTGGCTTGATCGTCGTCGCATCAACGACGCCCATGGTCAGCGATGGCTTCAGGAGCTTGTCCATGATGTCCTTGGGGTGGATTGGGTCGAAGAGGGCAGTGGCATCCATGCCCGCTGCATCCGTGATGAGCTTGGCCCCACCGGGGTGGACCTTCGCAAACTTCGTCAGGTCGTAAGCCTTGCCGTAGAGAACGACCCAGCAATCTTCCTTGGTGTTGTGCTTGGCAACATCCTCCATGCTAAGGACTTTGTCCGACATGGTGACGGAAGCTGGGCAGTCGGAGAGCTCTACGGGCAAAGGAGGCTGGCAAAGCTTTGCTTCACAAGAAGCAGACCTGCGCCAAAATGGCTGCGGGACCCACAGCTGCAAGCCCCCCGAGCACTAATAAGGATGAAACTCAGCTGGGTCCCGAATTCAAAGGCTCTAAAGCCCAAACACCGAAACGCGATCTTCGCCCCTCCTCTGCCTCCCTGCCTCAGATGCTTCCTCCGCCTTACCTTCCTCCTGCTCGTCTTCGTGTTTGCTGCCATCCTGCACAAGGGATCATCAAACACACCGTCTGGGGTTTACAAGTTTGACCCATCTTCGGGGTAGGGTGTTTGCTATTCTACTCTATTCCTACGTATGACTAAGTTTGACCACAGGAAGTCTATACGAGGGCGGGGATTTACGAACCATGGACACTCCCGCTGAGTCTTGGTACCTAAATCACTGCCAAAGCAGTCACTTCCCGTCTGCTCTCACGGGCCATCGAGCCTTGGCATCTGCAGCAACGCGTGTGCAACCGGAAAACCCGAAGGCTTGCCAAGAACCTTGCAAACCTCCCCGAAAGAGGACACCCTCAGCCACTTCCAAGGACCCCTAAAACTTGGAGAACCCTTTTGGGTTTGCATCCGGCTCAACAGCCCCTGGCAAAAGAGTCCATAAGATACCATATACAATGTATCTTATACCGTTTAATATACTGTAAACTATATACTATATGATATATGATGCAATAACTTAGAATATTATAATATATATATATATATATATATATATATANCTCGTCTTGATGGTCGTCCTTGTCTTTGTCCGAGACCTTCCTTCGCGGTTTTTGTTCCGCAGTCTAGGGCTTGAGGTGGTATACTACACTAAAGTAATGATGAGAAGCCCTATGGAGTCACATTCCTAAACCTCAATTTTCGGGGGGGGGGGGGGTCGGGTTCGGGAGCTTGGGGTTTAGACTTCCGGGATAAGCGGCCGAAGCATTTCGGAGGTTAGCCACTCAGCGCTTGTATGCCGATCTCACTGCAGGCTTCGGGGTTTATCCTTCCAAGATACGAGGAAGTGATGCAGTCAAATATGGCTTAGCACATAAAGCCAATATCTAGTATGTACTACATAAGGTCTTTTTGCGGAAAAAACATACATGTCTAACCGAAGTCTCTCTTGAGGCCCGATACCCCCTGTTGTGCTCTGGATGGGGTCATGTCGAATCCAGTGGTACTGTGTGGGTACTGTGTGCAGCTGTGGGTCTCATACAAGGACCTATAAGGATACACCTCACCGACGGCAGGTAGAATTCGAGAGGCTCCCGTCTTGCACATGAGGCTTAGACATGGTGTATCATTTCGCTCTGTTGCCAAGCATGATCGCAACGAAAACCGGAATCTTCAGAATGGGACTGCCGCAACGGGAGGGAGAAAGGCTCTGGTCTCTGGCTGGCCGTGCCAGCCAGTTGCTGCACAAAATTCAACGTCTAGTATCTAAGCCGTATCCCGAAGACAATGTCGGATTTCAGGCACTGATCGAGGACTGGAGAACCATAAGTCATCCCTCAACAACTCTGGACAAGTTGCTTCAGAGCCCCGCCCAAACCTCCCACACAGGTTGGCAGATGGCTTTCGATTCGGGGTTGACTTGAGACATGGAAGGGTTGTTCCATCGTTCTTCCGAGCACAGGGTAACGACCAGTGAACTGCTTTGCTGGAGCTTGGGGCGAAAGGGGAGGATGCTTTGAACTGCGGCTGCATGCTTATGGAGTTTGAGCAGCTTCTGGAGCATAGCCAAAACAACCAGTATGCATGACACTCGAAAGGTTGATGAGGTGATAAGTCTGATGAGGATACGCCCAGCCGTACGAGTAGTAATTGTCACAAGTCTGACAACCAGAAACGTGGTCTGGCGAGCGCAGTCAATCCCGACAGAAACAACTAAACAACATGGAACTAGCGGCAGTGTAGCCAATCAGTAGACCTGTCATACGAGATATGGCAGCACAGCATCTTACTGGTTGTAACAATGATCTTGATCGCAAGTGTGGGACGACAACAGCGACAGCAAGCAAAACAAATACGGAGAAAACACAAACCATGACAATACGTACAACTCTCGTCATGGTAGCTGCAGTCAGCCTTGTCGCCGACCTTGTCACCACAATATTCCCGCACTGTTAAAACTTTTACCACCATAATAGCAACTCCAACGCTCAGGACATGCAGGGCGCTTTACAGTCAACACGACCCGTCCCGTGTTTCGTCGCTTCGTCCCAGCACCCTAGCTTGGAGCATTAACAGGATTTACGTGCGTATCATAGTACCAAGTCTATAGGGACGACCGGGGAAGATTATGTTGCTACATCACGCACGACCTGTCATACTCTTCTAGGGCGAAGTGCCATGGGACTTGTGGTGCTTGGATATGATCAGTGTAGGACCACATGCAGTTTAGGGGTATGCTATGCATGCAGGTGTATGAGGTGTATGCCATCATAATCTATTTTACACCATTGAAGTTGTAACTGCAGTTGGCGCCCTGCTTTTGGTGCTTGTTCCAACAAGACAGCAAGATCCAGCCTCCAAATGGCTGCAGTGCTGTAGCTGCCAGGCGAAGGTGTGACCAGCCAGTGAAGGGTTTCTTCTTCGATTGGGTCCTGACGTGGCTTGGGTTTGGGCGGTCTAGGGCATGTGTCGTGGATTCCGCCGTCAAGGACAGCTTGCACTCTTGCTAAACCGGCCTATACCATGCCTTATTAGATGGTATTAGACTATATCATACTACAGTATATTCTACCATATTGTAGTGTCGACGAAGAGGTTCAGGCATTGGGGCCGAAACCTGGTTTTTTGAGCCTTTAACGCCTTGAGAAGGCCGAAGCGGATCCTCGGCACCCCAGGCTTCTTCGAAGGTACCTCAGCCATTGGGTCCGAGGTCCACAGGAGTATGGTTAGGGTTTGCTTCAAGGCTTCAGGGGGGTACTTTGATAAGGTTGTGCTCCAAGGAACATTAATGTTAGCCTAGCAGCGATGTGTCGTCAAGCACGGTAGCCGTAGGGCGGGTTGGGTCGTTTTTCAGTGGGCTTGCTCGAACACTCAGGGTTTCTGCTCGAAACATGTATGTAAATACCGACATTGGCTCGATCTGATGTGCACCGTCACGAGGCAACTACCCCTCATCGCAAAGCCCCAGCCCAGCTATGCCACGTCCACAGTGCCACGGAACCGGTGGTGTGTCAAAAATCCTTGAATTCAGACCCAGCCTCCCCCAAGGCCCTTGCACATCTCGTGTTACGAAACACGAAGAGCTGGACCCAAACTCACAAAAAACTCAAGACAGTCAAACCTGAAATCTGACAACAACCGCCAGAACCCACATATATATATATATATACATATTCATATTTATTTACTATACATATCTATATCTCTATTATATACATACACAAATACATATACATATACATATACATATACATATACATATACATATATGTATATATGTATATATACACACATATATATATGTATACACACATATACATATGAACTTTTGTTCGTGGCCCTGAAGCCTCAGCTTTCCAAGCAAGCGGCTCGCTTGGACGTGGACCTCCCATGAAGCGATGCATACCATCTTTAGGAGTTGGATTCTTTAGGATGTGGATTCTTTAGGATGTGGACTCTTTAGGGTTTGGATTTGAGGGCTGAGATGCCAAGACAGGAATCGGCTAAGGGCTCAGGGTTTAGAGTCGAAGGAAAAGTGGGAGGCATCAAGGCTTGGGATTTATGATTTGGGCCTGCTGGAGCTTTCGCAAATGTCCCACCGTGGCAGGAGCATCCTGAAGTCCCCATAGCAGATCCTCGCGGCCTAAAGTAGTTGTCACGATTCAGGATGTGAACAAGGCTGTCCGGGCCATCCGGGCTATACGAAAGTGTGGGATGGCATGAACTCATGTAATGTTGGGGCGGGCCTTCAGGTGATTATGACGGCCCCTATATACTTGACCTCTCGGTGCAGGAAAGTCTCTCCGCAAGCTCCTCATGGGATGAAGGGGTTTTGGCTGGAATATCACTATCCGCAGTTAGGCTTTGGATGTTCTGGCTTAGTCCTAAGCCTCGAACCCGGCCCTTCTCATAGCTACGCGTATCGGAAAGCGCTAAAACCTGGCCTGCTGGACGAACGGCTGGCTTCCTCTCTCTCTGGCAGGAGCCTCTAAGACTTCAATGTTCAGAGTTGGGAGCTTCGGGTTCCAAAAACTTGCGCTTTGAGGACTTCGAGGTTTGGGCTCAGGTACCCCATGCAAGGATCAGATGCAGGTTGAGTGCCTGCTCAAGGAGGTGTATGATCGACTGAGTATGCTTGCTACATGGTTTTGGCCTGACGTCTCTTCTGGCATCGACCTTTTTCTTAGGATTCTTGCTGTTGCAGACGATGGTAACACACGACACCAGGGAAAAACCCGCAGCATGTCAAACAATGTGTTGGGCTGTTGTTTGGCAGCTCTCTGTTCGCAACTTGAAGACTGCTCTCGAGACAGCAACCCCGACATGCAAGGGTACCCATTGAATGACACCCTAACGTCACCTCCCAATGCTCCCTGTCGGTTCCTGAAAGGGTGCATTAACACGGCTCTCTCTCTCTCTCTCTTTCTCTCTCTACCGGCCATGGGGGACTGGTTTGGTTCCCCCAGGCTTCAAGCCCACCCGATGCCTCTTCGGGCTCAGGGGAGTGAAGAACGAGAAAACTGCGAGGCAGTAGGCTATGGCCATAACGTCTACAATACGACCTCTCTCTTTCTCTCTCGCTCTCGGTGCTGTTGCGACCCGCCCACGTTTTGCTGAAGTATGACTGCTGCTGCTGCTGCTCCTCCTCCTCCTCATCCTACGACAACGACGACGACAACTACTGCTGTACTACTGCTAGTACTACTGCTGCTGCTGCTGCTACTACTACTACGGCTACGAGGACCACCACCACCATCACCACCACCAAGACCACGACATGAACACTACCAGCGCGGAATCCCAAGCAGTACATACTCGGAAGTATACGTTGGTGGCCTCAGGCTTAGCTCAGTCTGTGGGTTGGGGGCAGCGATGATAAGAAGTACGTAATGTAAGGTTTAGGGTCTAAGGGTGTTGCTGAATCCTCCCCTGCAAGGACTCCGAATACGTCGGGTCCAGAACCAACTGGGGCGGTGGGAATTCACCCATGGGAACCTTCATCGGAACCCTTGAAGCCATGTCGGAACCTTTAGTGGGACCGTTTTAGGAGACATCAAAGGAACCGGCAAGGAACCTTTGTACGAAAACTTGTAGGAACATTTCTAAAAACTCAACCCTCATCCCTGAGCAGAGGAAGCCTTCGTGGCACGCTTCCGTGGTTGCTGCTGGTCTCAGAATGTTCATCAGCCGTCGTGGGCCTGGACAGCCCGGGCCTCGAAAAGTAAGGGAAATGGCCACGACAAGTAAGGAAGATGCATTGGAACCTAAGGGGCCGTTGAACCGTAAAGCATTGTTTTCGTCTTATTTCCAGAGACATAGCCATGATCATAGTCAGCGAGGAGGGGCAAGTACCCAGGAGTAAACTTTGGGTTGAGCCTTCCTTCCGGGCTTGCAAGCCGGAGTCCGAAAAAATTCTAAAAGCAAGTCCGGGAATGGCTGACAAGTAAGTTTCCTCAACACAGTTATGTACTTAGACCTCTACACACTTCCTTGTTCGTGAATGATGCGCCTGGAACTATTGTTCAAGTCAGGATCATCCTCCTTCTGCGTGCGATCACTGCTTCCCAGCACCATTGGTCGCCCATTGAACTATGGGCCGAATCATCATCCGTAGCAGCGAAGCATGGCGTAGCTGTCTGTGCCAAAATTAGCCACAACCGCCACTCCATCAGTGCATAGCTGCCGGTAAACCGGACTTGCCTAATGCCCGTTTCTTGGGCCGGTAGCCTCGATCCAGCTCAAAAGGAATATTCTTATTAAGTAGGATTCGAAGTTCAATCCTGGACCTGCAACTGCGGCCTCTGTTTCGATGCACCGGCCGAAATTGCTGAAGCATCCTCCTCATTGCCAGTCCGCCTCAGCCCAGGCAGTGTTGAGGGTGCAGTATAGAGTGGAAGGATTTCCGGCCAAGGCTGCGATGGGCAAACCAAACGAACACCGTCGTCACTCACGTACACTCAACACCACCGACAACCGCTCAACAAGAAGAGGAATGTCCGTGTTCAACAGCAGCTGATATCTGAAGCAGGGACGACACAGAACCGCATTCACGAGGAAGCACTAGAACGACAGGCAAAAAAGACTTGCGCACCACACAGCGAAGCAGAGAACACTGCTCATAGGAATACTCGAAGAGCCTACTGGATTCGTCGTATACCCAACTGTTTGTATCCATCTTGCAGAATCAGAGCATGTCAAGACCGCTTCGTGAGAAAGGCTTTCGGGTTGAGGGAGCCCAAGCCTGAAATAGACAGGCGGCTTGATTGTCTGGGCCGCCTCTTGCACACCTCTGAGGGTTCAGGGGTCACGGCCAACGAAAAAGAGAATTCAGCGGTGCTCGAAGGTTCGAGCTGTTCAGCGAGATCCTTCGCATCACTGCTCGACCGTTCTTCGATACAAGTTGTGAATCGGCGGCACTGTCTCGAATATGACGCGGTTGAAAATTGAAAGTCCGCATACCTCAAATTTTTGTAGTCCCAGGATGTTAAAAGGAAACCCGTTAACCCCCGAAATGTTGCAGCCGGCAATAACCCTAAACAACTAAAGCCGCCTAAACCCCCAGTGGTCCGATGTAGCCCAGAAGACTGTCAACCCTTAACACCCTGTACCCCAAATAACCTTCAACAACTCCCGGAAACCCAAACACACTTCACTAAAAGTTTTAACACCCTAAACCCAACTCAGAAGACAGCACACGAAGGAGCTTGGCCAGTAGGAACCCCAATAAAATTCGAACTTGGTGAACCGAGCTCTGGCCAGCCTTCTTCAAGAAGGTTGGTGGCTTAGCGGCTTACAGTATGGCTTACAGGGCTATAGGGGATGAGGCTTAACGGTTTCTGGCTTTAGGTATTCGGGTTGACGGTTTAGGGCTTGAGGGTTCTGGGGCATTGGGGTTGACGGCTTGGCGTCGCAGGAGCTGCTTCGAGGCCGGAGAGGTGGTCGCCCGAAGTGTTGGACGAAGTCTCTGCCAAAGGGCTCTCACCATACAGCTGACTCTGCTCGAGTAGGAGATCGATGGCAGATCTCTGGGTCTCCACCGCCTGGCGCACTCCAGCACTTGGGGGCAACCCAGCCTCGCAAGCCGAACCCAAAACAGTGAAAGCAACGCAGCCTTCGCCTAAGCCAAAAGCACTCCCCTTACAGCATGACGAAATCTGCACCTGCCTGCTGGGCCGTCGTTCAATCGTGGACATGTATATAGTTAGTCTATATATATATATATACTTCATATATACATAATATCTACATGTAAATTATTATTATATATATATATGTGTGTGTGTGTATGTATATACCCACATATATATAAGCATATGCATGTATGTATATACATTTACACACACGCACATATATACATGCATACATACATACATACATGCATACATACATACATACTTTACATACGTACATACATACATACATAATTCATACATGTACATACATGTACATACATACATACATACATACATACATACATACATATATGTGTGTGTACGTGTGTATATATATATATATATGTATATATATGTATGTGTGTGTGTATGTATGCATGTATGTATGTATGTATGTATGTACGCATGCATGTATGTGTATATATTGGTTAATATGTGTGTATATATATATACATATATACATGTATATGTATATATATACACATGCATACATGCATGCATACATGTATACATGCATACATATAACATTTTTCAACCGTGCCGGCCTGATTGTTCAAATCTTCTGCAGAAGGCCTGAGTCTGAGTTCCAGGCTCTGCGAGCGCGTCGTGACTGGTTATGGTTTGGGGTTAGGCCTACCTGGACCCCAAAACCATGTAGAAGCGTGGGCTTGTATAGGTCTTGGGCTAGTCTTTTGCCTACTTCCTGCTTTTGGGGGTTGAGGTCAGGTTTAATGGGTAACACCACTTCTCGTCTGAAGCACAACAACGTCCATTCCTGGCCGAGGTGCCATGGCTCGCGGTGCGGCGGCTTCAGCTGGCGCTCCTGTCCGACGTGCAGGTAATGGGGGGGCCTTCAAAAACTCAAACAAACAGGATTTGCGGCATATCATGCTAACGTTATGATAAGGAGCCCCACAATAGGATTGGTAAGTTTTCAGGAAGCTAGATTACAGGCTACCCTTCGGGTACGATTGCTCCCGGCCTCAGACTCGCGGCCCGGGGTCCGGAGATCAGTTTTTCGGGGATTTCAGCTTGAGATATTCAGAGACTCTAAAAACCCTCAAGTAAGGAATATCCAAGGAATATACCTGGAATTAGAATAGGATCCCTAATATGAGTTAAGGTCTATTCCCTAATTAAAGGGTTTTGGAGTCTCTAGGTTCTTTGGGCTTCCAACCGGGGCTCCAGGAATCATGAAGGCTTCAGCAAGGGTCGTGAATCATGAAGACCCGGGAATTCTTCGGCTTCAAAACCTGAGCCATCAGCCCCAAATCCCAAACACGAAGTCACCGCGAATGAAAGACTTCATGAAGGCATGCCCGTGTCCCTGAATGCTGAGCTCGTTTAGCTGTTGGTTAAAGATATAATTAGCCGAGTTTAACGAAGAAGATCGGTGTTTATGCTGAGTTGAAGTGAACTTGAGCAGCTGGTGCCTGAGAAGGATTGCGGGCTGCGTGGCTACCATCTGATCCGCCCATCAGTCTCAAGCCTTACCTGCGGAGCTTTGCAGTCCTTCTTCTCCGTTTTGAGACTACCTGCAGCAAGAAGTGAACGATACCATGGGGTTTATGCTTTCACAAATCGGACTCGCCAGTGGGTTGGCATTAGGGCTTATGGGTATGTTTGATAGGTGAGCATGGTAAGTACCGAAACAGCGCTGCAGCTTCGGCTGCTGCTGTTCCGACGACGACGACTGTTCGATTGCAGGGCTGGTACACATGTCCAAAAGCACGTCATCGGTCTGGGGTGCAACCTCAGACACTTTCAGTCTTCTGCCCGAAATTGCAAGGACCTGCCATCTCTAAACCCTCAGCCCTGAACATTCAACCCTAGCCCCTGAGCCGAAGCAGGGAAAGGCACGAAGATAGGGATTTTGATTTCGAGTCAAGGGCATAGGCATTTCTCAAGCAGGCGGCACCCAAAAGCTCAACACCTAGTATAGGAGCCTAAATAATTACCAATACTATTCTGGTGGTTCCTTATTATAAGTATAGTATAGTGGGCCCCAAAACCCTATTCTAACTATTAAGGCCCCTATAGTACAGCAAGATGCTGCAGCTGAGGCTGCTAACGCAAAAAGAAGGCGCTCTGAATGCTGAAGCCCCTCGCACCATGTCAACATGCAAGCCCCAAACTGGCAAACCGCTCAACCCTCGACCACACAGGTTCATATTTGTGCCCAAAATAGGCTTTAAACCCTACATCCTCAACTCCCCGAAGCTAATATTGTATAGGGGCCATAAAATAATTAGAATAGGGCTTGGGGGTATAGTATACTATACTCATCATAAAGAACACCCAAAGTAGTAGAGGTAATTATTGAGGCCCCTATAATTCTCCTGAACCACCTAAGCTAGCAGGCCAAGGCCCGCAAGATACTCTCATGGCTCACCCGCCTGCATCCTGGAAGTGTGCTTGCAAGATGATCTTCTCTAGGAGCCTGGACTCGGACTAAACTTACACATTAAATGTATATGTCTACATACATACATACATACATACATGCATGCATGCATGCATACATATGTAAGTGTATACGTGTATGTATGTATGTATGTATGTATGTATGCATGTATGTATGTATGTATTTATGTATGTATGTATAGATGTATGTATGTAGGTATGTATGTATGTGTATCTATATAATATATATATATATACATGTACCAAAGTATATAGTATACATACTATATAGTATACACTGTGTAAAAAAGAAAATCAAAAATTTAGAACCGTATAGAAGTAAGAACACTATCGATAACATTGACCATCTCAAGTCAATAAACAGAGGGACATGTCCGATGCCTGAAGTTGCAAGGGCGATGCGTCAGGCTGAGGCGGCTGACGCAGACAGCACCAAAAACTCCGAAGCCAGAAACACGTTTAGAACGCCTTCTTGAGAACTGCAAGCCTATTCAGGTTCAGAGTTTAGGGTCCTGGAGCTGCAGTTTACAACCTCGAAGCCGGGAAACTCGAAACGGCGAAACATCTTTCAGAGTCGATGGCGGGGACCGGCCAGTGCAGTAAGCCAACCGTAAGTTTGTTTCTTTAAAGCTGGATACGCCGCCTTAGCTAGAATATACCTAGTAGTCCGAAGTAGGTTATCTATAGAAGGTCAGCAACACGACGGGGTCTAAGCAGAGCTCTTGACTTTGACAGTGATGGCTGGGTACAGTCGGAAGAGGAAAACTTACAAGCTGGGCATTGGCTCAGGGCATTGGTGGTTCGAGGTTTTGCAAAGAAAACGACCCAGGGGACACTCCGCATGACGAAGTGCCGTGGGAATTAGTTCATGCATATCCTGTCTCGAGGCTGGGCAGGCTCTGTCCTGCAACATGGGGATCTAGGATATCGGGCCGTAAGCTCGCGAACGCCAAGCTTGCAGGCAGCAGGCTTGAAGTCAAGTTGAAGTGCTCGCAGATTGTAGTAAGACCCTAAAACCTAAACCCTAAACCCAATTAGCTTTTCTGACATAATTGGCTCTTCGGCTTTGACTTCCTGGATTTCAAGCAACACTTCCGGCCTTCTGTCTTCAGATGTTCAGGCAGTTTTTCAAAATCTCAATTCTAAACCCTGAACCCTAAACACTTACTATAGGGGCCTAGATAATTACCGATACTAGTTTGGGGATTCCTTGTTATAAATATAGGAAATGGGCCCAAAACCCTATTCCCCATAACCCTGAACCCGAAAAAGCACAACCCGCACCCCGAAACCACCGAGCAGCTCAGCCATCTGACGCTGGGAAGCGACCTCGAGAGTTTCACATGGGAGTTTCCGAAAATAAAGGGTACGTGTACCTTATTTGGGGGTCCTTATACTAAGGATCCTACTATTTTGGGGTACTATGTTAGGGTCCTCTAATTTTTGGAAACTCCCATATAGGAGCCTGATTAAGAAACCTCTAGTCTTTATTGGGGCTCTTCACATGAATCCTTATATCTTTCCAGGGTTTCTTGATCAGGTTCCTACATGATGACCTTCGAGTAACGAGTATGCATCTTAAAAGAAAAGCCCGAAGCAACATCATAAGCGGTGATGGCCAACTGTCCTAATTTTCGTGGCCCCATGTCTAAGCCGCTTGAAAGTGTGATGGGATGGTTTCCGAAAATAGGGGACCCTAATATAGTACCCCAAAATAGTAGGATCCTTATTATAATAAGGACCCCCAAATAAGGTAGCCCTTCGGCAGCTCGGCAGTCGGTGCAAGGCTTCCGGGGCTTCTTTCGGTGTTTTCCATGACTTCTGCTCTTCGGAGATTCATGGGGCCTTGGGGCCTTGCTTGGGCCGCTTCATATGAAGGAGCGTGCACCCCTTCTTCCAGGATCTTGCTGACAACATGGTAGGGGGTTTCAGCTTCAGAGTTTTGAGTTCGGAGTTCGGGGTCTCTCCGTGACAGCGACACTAAAGACTGCATCTCTGCACCGACCTTCGCGAATCGCTCATGCATCAAACCGGAGGACCAGGCTTCACTTGCGCAGCGCTCCAATCCCTTTTGCGCATGTCGGCGCCAGCGAGTCCTCCCACGCACTGAAGCGCTAAACCCTATAAACTCTAAACCCAGATCCAAGTAGGAACCCTCATGGGCCCTGCCCGCCTCATGCCGCACGCGCGCGGGTAGCTGCTTCTTCGCGTTGCGCTTCCAAACCTCAGCTTGGCGTCGGAGCCCCTGTGGACCCTCAAGAGCTATGGAGCCGACGGACTTTATTATAGTCATAAAGCCTAGGAGCATGCAACTTTGTCTTCATAGGCACTGGGGCATCTTACCCTCATGCACACCTTTGGGCTGGGCTGACACCCGTCTGTCTCTCTGCGAGGGTCTTGCAGCGCCGGGCAAGCAGCCTTTGATGAAACGGACAGAAACTCGCGGCCAAAGCCTTCTTCGGCAAACTCCTTACGTGGGAAATGCTTGTCTTCGACTCCTTTGTATCCAAACCTCCGAACACGGCAACCGAAACTCGTGCCCAGAAAGACTCTGACCTCCAAGCCCTAAACCCCAATCCATACAGCAAAGCAGTATGCATCCAGGAGGCCCCAAAGGAGGCACTCCCGGGCGTTTGTGGAAACGACTCGCTACCTGCTGGTGTCGCTCGGGATCTCGGGATTTCGGGCTTCAATCGTTTAGTGGCTTAGTTTAAATAGGGCCGCTTCGGCTCGGCAGAAGAGCGTTTCAGGTTAATGGCTCTAAACCCTTATAACTTATAAGCCCTAAACCCGTAAGGGCTTCGATTCTCACAACTCCCACAAGGCAGGCAAGGCTCCACCTTAGTACACATCGACACTCACTAACGGTCACTAACGGCTAAACCTCTGAGGATTCAGGTTCTGGGCTTTGATCCTCGGACCAGAGTCTTGGGACAACTGTGGCTGTCAGCCCAGAATCCGTGTCAAAAGGGGCCTTAAGAACTAGACTAGGGCTTCGGGATATACTATATTATAGTACAAACACGTATGGGAGACTATGTCTCATTACTCGGGCCCTTCTATTCCTTGGCTTTTCGGAGTTTCTGTAGTCGACCGCAGCGACTCTGCAGCGGCGGACCGGGAGATAGGGAGATCTTGATGGCTCCTAAATTTTAAAGCTCGGATTATCGAGGTCAACCATCGAAGAATTCTGATTTGGGATGTGAGAGTCCACTGTACTTTGCCTGCCTGAGCTGACGCGCGTGAACACTTCGAGTACTCGTAGCTTCAGATTTTGAATGTACTGTTTTGAATTTTTGCGTGCTCCGTGAATTGTCCGCAAGATCCAGAGAGCCCAGAGCCGTCAACGAAACACTCACTCCTCAAAATTACTTCTCCGAACCACAAGCTCCGACAAGGCCCTAAAGCTTCAAGTGCAACCCAGCCCCTAAATCTAACGCCTTGCAACCTGAAACCCCGAAACCCTGTACCCCTTCAGCTTGCGCACTGCCTGCTAGCACGGAGAAGCACGGCGCATCCGAAGTGCTGGTGTCTGCCAGGGGCGTTAGAGCCAACCCACGGCCTGCAAGGGTTTCGGAGACCGTAGACACTGCGGGGTCTAGACGGGAGACGACGTCTATGGGTGCAGGAGGCCTGCTTCGTAAGGATACGGAATGAGCCAGGGCTGCTGCCAGTTGAACAGAACGGGACTAGGAGTCTTGTTTCTGCTTCTGCTACTTTTGCTACCACTGCGGCGTCGGCGTCTTCGTAGTTGTCTTCTCAGTGGGACCTGACATGGTGGTTGTGGTAGTAGAAGTCGTCGATGTCATCGTCGGAGGGTGTCAGCAACCGAAGGAACAGCAATAGCGGCAGCACTAGTAAAAAGTTGCGATCCCAACCAACACCCGACCCTACTAGAAACTTTACCAAACCCCTCAACCCTACCAATAAAACCCCGAAAGTCGGAGAGAGTGCCTCGGCTCGGAGTTGTGGGACTCTTCGGGGACCGCCGAAATCCGTTGGAGCTGCCCGGCGTGGGGGTGCGGCTGAACCTTCTGGCAATTCAAGATTTTGGGTTCCCGTAAGGGGCTTTACAGGGCAAAGTTCGAAGAACCTCCATGCGCCGTGACGTGTCATGAGGCCAATCTCCTCAGACCCAAAACCTCGGAACACCGGAAACATCTTCTCCCGCCAACTCTAAGCATCACTGCACTCCGTGAGTCCCAAATCTCCTGCGCCCAAGCACCATGAAGGGTTAGGGTTAAGGGCTTCCACACACAAAAAAGCGTGAGCCCAAACCCCAGACCCGAGCATCAAAAAACGATTCCCAGCGGCATCATCTGCTTCGCAGATCTGGTGCTCGGCGACGCCGCTGTCGACCGCGGGCTTGGGGTGCCTTCAGGGTTGCGGAGCTTCGAGCATTGGGAGTTTGAGGGCACAAGACTCCCTTCCACAAGTCTGAGACCGAAGGATAAGATGGCTCCGTCGAGCGGAATAAGTCAGGAAGGATGGTATGCCCCTTCTCTGCTTCCTAGGAACAGCTTTAAAGCTTTTGGCGATAGAAGATCCCGGATGATGGAAATATATATATATATATAGATATAGATGTAGATATATTAGGTATAGATATAGATATGGATATAGTTTTGCTATCGACCCCTGGAACGAGTTCCAAACCTCTGCACAGTCCGAAAGTGAAGAAAAGCTCGCGCCTCTCCATGGCACATCCCACATCAGCACGCTGCAGAAACCCCAAAGGCAGAAATTGGTTTGCAGATGTTGGGCCACGGTCTGAATTCAAGGATTTCCAGTTTTGGTGGCTTGGCGGGGGGTTGGATAAGGGTTCCGATGGTTGCGGGGTTTTGGTGCTGAGGTTTAAGGGCTTAAGGGCTCGGAGCCCTGGGTTTTAGGGGGGTGTTTGCTTACGGCTGAGGGTCCGGGACTCATGCTGCGTGCCTTGTGCACACACTCGGGAGCCAAACTACCGCATGGCGTGGTGAGGCTGGACCTAAACTCTTTATCCACCTTAACTACCACAGTCGCCATCGTCGACCAATTCGCATAGAATCCCGGAATCCCGAAGGTTTCTAATACTGGTGTCTTTGCTCGCGTCGCACACCCTAAAAACCCCACACCAAAACTCTTCAAGCAATTTCGAGCCTAAGCTCAAAGACGGTAGTGCGATCAGAATTACTGGGGAGAAGCTGAAGTCCTCGAGTTGGGTTCGGGAGTGCCATGGGCGAAGGTTCTGAAATTCAAAGGAATCTGCACTGAGGGGCTCCGGCGAGTTTGCAAGCAGGCTCTATGTCTACCTGTCCTCCTCCTTACTTGTGCGCTTGAGGGCCTATGTTCCAGAAAACTTCGAACTGTTCGGAGAGATACGACCTGGCCATCGCTCACTGATGCAAGACCGCAAATGACCAACCTGCAAGAGCAGCAGTTGCACAATCAAGGCCGACTAAGCGAACCTAAGCTCCAAACGTCTCCAAACCCATGTCCCTCTGTAAACCTGAAAACCAATGCCGAGATCCTGCTGCCCGACCGGCCGGGCTTCGTGGTTGCGACCCTCAATCAATGCCTCACCAGGCACAGCCCTACTTACAGTCGGATTTCCTGTCCACGGATTGGCGGTTGGATGTCCAATCTACATCACATGCTTTACTCACCAGAATCCGGGAAGCTAATCTCTATCCATCACCGGATGATACTCATATAAAGCATGGTTCTCAGCCTGTAGCATCCGAAGAGTTTGGCCGAGGATCGTTCCGGTAGCTTAAGGAGGCTAAACACAAACCTGTACCTGTGTTCTCGTGCTGAGGGTTTCGATCCGGAGGGGGAAATCATGCTCGTACGTGTTTTTCCCACTCGCCCAGCTCGTACGGCTTGCAGCGCAGGGCTCCCGATCTTGGTGAGTGTAAGCCGACCATCCCGAAACGAGACACAAGCTCTACAATCCAACGAAAGTTGGTGATTGAGTTGGTGTTTTCTTACGCTCTGCTTGTCAACACGAGCCGGAAGCAATAGACCCAATTTGCCCTAGACCCGATATTCTACAGGCTGAACCCCCTAACCTCAAGCCTCAACCAGTTGCGGCTAAAACCCTGCAAGCCCTACACCTGAAAAGCCCTAAGCCGCAACCCTCAGCCCAAAAAGCCCCGACAACCGAAAAGGCTCTAGAAGGCGTAAACTCAAAGGCCCTTTTCCTCAAAAGGCCGTGAAGTCCCGGAGCCCTGCTCTAGAGGCCTTAGTAATTAGAACAGGGTTTGGGGGCCCGTTATACTATATTCATAAGAATAGGGGCCTTAATAATTAGAATAGGGTTTTGGATTGGGGCCCATTATAATATAATCATAATAAGGAACCCAAAATAGTATTGGTAATTATTTAGACCCCTATATTAATCCCTGAGTTGCTCGCTTCGTAGGTCAGAGGATCACTCCACCTCGGGGCCGAGGTGGAAGTGAGCTGCAAGCGTGGGGTATGGTTCAGGGTTTGTGATTTAGGGTTTAGGGTTTGTGAGGGTCTAGGATACAATGACAGGAACGAGGAAGAAACGGAGCTCCGAAACCCAAGCAGGACCGAAACCCTACAATCGTCATCACTAGGAGAAGTGAAACTGCGCCCAAAGAGGTGCATGGTCGAACATGAGTGTGCTTCGGCCTGCAGCCTAGGCTGTGCCACCCCTTTATATGCAGCCGCACTGAGAGTGCGGCTCCTTCAGGTTTCCATAGGTGGCATAGGTGAAGATGACCTGGCGGCTTCGCTCGGGCTCGGAATTTGATAAGGCCCGAATGCGGCTTCCTGCCACCATTTTGTTCGGGCTGTAGTATTCACTTGCAGCACATTTGCGTGGATACCGTACCTATACCTGAGGTCATAGCTATCTCAGTAGGTATCATGCGCTGTAACAAACTTAATTGCATTTGCAGTCGGGTCTTTATGTCTCGCTCAGGTCTTCTACGCCATGGTCAGAGAAGATGGGCAGCAACCGTTAAGCCAAGCCTAGCCAAACCACCCCACTCGTAGGGTAAGACGATCGCTGCCTTCATGAGCCCTAGACCCTAAACCCTAAATCCCTGTCTCTCTCTCTTGGGGACCTGTGGGTCCCCACCCCTACGGGGGCGCCCTCTGTTGGGGTTCTAGGGGCGGCCAGAGAGAAAGAACAGAATGCCACATACTTCTTAGCTCCATGTCATCTGGGCGGCCAACACTACCTGTTTCCCCGAGGTGCTCAACACACCAACCATTTGCCTGAAAGTGGGGGTCGGTTCTCGCCACTGCGGCTGTGCATTGCTATAGGGTCCCGTGCTTTTTGTTGTCGTATTCCGTCCTTCCCCTATCGTGCTTCGGCCGATTCAACAGATGCGTTCTGTCTCTAGACATGGACCCCCCAAACCACCAATTGTGCTGGGCAGACGGGGATGTTGGCCAGGACGAAGAGAAGCATGACAGCTCTGGCGGCGGATTCGCAAGTTTCATGCCAGGGAGTCGGGAGGCTAACGATTCGGGATCTACTGATCTACTAGTCGTAGCCAACCGATCCACGTCCTGAAGCCAGCCAACCGGTTTCGCCACAAGCTGGGGGATGCTCTCTTATTCAAAGACTTCGGAAGTTGTTGGGCTTGAATCCACGCGGAGAACTTCCCAACAAACCCAGAGCCCTGGAGTGCGGAGAACTCATCTCAAGGAAGGCAAGGAGGTTCTCAGCTTCGAAGCTCCGGGGTTACTGTAAACTTGCATAGGACTTCAAAGTATATTAGCTACCTCATCTTATCATGTTATATCATACTAGATCCTACTAGGCTATATACATACTATATTGTATCATATTATACTATATTGTATTATATCTTAGTTCCCCTTGCTGTTTGTCCCCTCCCGCTTGGGTTTCCAGGTCTCCCTTCAGAAGGGCCCGGGGTTTAGGGTTTAGGGTGCACCTGGACCCCAACAGCATGTAGAATTACAGGCTTTTTTGCACGCATTGGGCCAGCATTGTACCTACTTTTGAGGGTTGAGGGTGTGGGTTTAGGGTTTAGGGGTTTAGGGGTTTAGGGTTTAGGCTGTGTTTCTGCGATCAGCAGCGCACGGCCGAAGAGCGCAATTACAGAGATTTACCGTAGGGCCTCCAAAACCCCTTTCAATAAGGAATATACCTTAAATCATATTAGGGATCCCTAATATGATTATTAAGGTATATCCCTTAATTAAGGGGTTTTGGAGGCTCTGGGTACAGTAGGGCCTCAGCTTGAGTGAGGTGGTTTTGGGACCTGACCCGGGCAAGAAGCGGCGGTGGGATGGTTTTGGGATGGTTTTATCGCTTTCGAAGTTCCCGTAGGCCGTGTACTTAACACCGAGACCCTAAGTAGTCGCAGCTCGACAAAGCCCCAGGCATCATGAAGCGCAAGACGTAGAAGTAGAGGACCCAGCCGGCACCTTGATGGAAGGACAACGGAAAGGAGGTACAGCGTAGGATCGCGAGACGGCTTCTATGGCCTGAACATTTCGAATGTTTTGGGGCTGTAGGCTGGGGCGTGTTTTCGTGCTCGTGGCTTCGCTCGGTAGCTTCACCTGGGTTTATCGCGGGTACCTTGCGAGAAGCTCCACTCGTGAGACCAAAATATGCGCCCTTGGGAATCATGCGCCCGACCAACAAACCACTCCGGCTGCAATGACCGCTTGAAGCTGGAATCAGGCCGGCGTCAGTGATCGAAGCTCAGCACACTGCCAAGCTCGCTGAAGTCCATCAACCTGGAGAGACTGGGTAGCCGGCTCTGGGTAAGCAACAACAACAGCAACAAGAAGAGGAGCCAGGAACAAGAAGGGCATCAGCAAAGGGCAGCAGCACCAGGATTGGAATCCACAACATCATCGCCACCATCTCACCGCTCGATCCATTGCATGCCAACCTCATGGAACTGCCCTACTCTTCAAGACCCAGGCATCAGCACATGCTTAGCTCAGCATCCTCTTCCTGCAAGCACCACACTTTTCGACCGCTGCTCCGGTGGCATTTTAGCCGACGAACATGAGGCCGATGCAGCAGAGGGTTCAAGGTTTAGGGCTGAGGGTTTAGGGTTTGTGCTGCGTTTGAGGCTAGAGGCTTTCTGGCTTCGGTTGGATAACGGATTTAGGTAAGGGCGATCCGGAGTGGTCTATCTTCTGACGTAGGTGCCGTTTCAACTCCAGAGCGACATGACTAGTACCACTCCAGAGTGTGCCAGTCCACCTAATGACCAGTAGCCTCTTGCAGCCACCTGATCAAGCCACCTAGCAGCATACAGCACAAAGGAGGCTATCCGCCAGGTCGCAAGCATCCACAAGAAAGTTGGATCCACAAGCGTGATGGTCTATCAGTCTATCGCTCATTCCCTACTCCTTGGGCGGAGCTTCGAACCCTCCAATGGGCTGACATTGACATCTGCAGTTTCTCAGGCGGAAGACCCCGTCGCAAGAGCAGTGGCTGTTCTAATATAGGGGCCTTAATAATTAGAATAGGGTTTGGGGGCCCGTTTTACCATAATTGTAATAAGGAACCCCCAAGATAGTATTGGTAATTATTTAGGCCCCTACATTACCTTCTACGACGCACTCCAGGGAGGCTCAGCAGCAGAGGGGAATGGGCAAAAGGGGACTTGGCTCTGTTCACGGCTTAGCAGTCACCCTATCGTAGGTCCCTAAACCAAGTTCTCATATGAAAGTTCCAGGATTGTTGCACACTAGCGAAAGGCAGTAGCCAGAAAGAAAACTGGATGATGATGCTCTGCTTCAGTTGTACAACATACCCCAAAAACCCGATCCCAAATACTCAGATTATTCTTATTACTGTTATTATTGTTATTATTGTTAGTAGTATTACGATTAAATTATCACTGTTAGGGCCCCTGTATTGCGTTGCCATGTGCCAGCAGAAGCCGGGATTTTTCTTCCCCTGGCTTCGGGGAGATGCTTTTAAGTACAAAAACATATGTCAATGTATGAACCCAGGCCAGAAAAAGAAGAGTAAGTAGAAGCGCGTTCGCGTGTGTTAATTGCTATCAGTATTCTTACTATTATTCTTATTCTTGGTCATATTTCTACCACTAGTGGTTGTTCATAGCAAACAGCTACATAGGAGTCGGAGAACACGAGACTATAATGGTTGAACTGTGACTGAAAGCGTGAAAGCCTGGGCTGTGAGCTGCCCCCAATCTACGTCGCGGCGAGTCATGAGAAAACTCGCAAACGGGCGACTTCTTTCCATGCCTGGAAGAGTTTCTGTGGTTTCCTTGTAGCTCCCGTTCCTGGCCTTGGTCCTCCGGCTTTTGCTACTGGTTCTGTTGTTGTGTACGGACTGAGAAGGTCGTCGGGTGTCCCGGCAAGACCTGTCATGCGAGTGCCAAGATTGCTGCCCTGACTTGGCTTCCCAGGCAGCCCTATCATTGCATATTCTTTTCCCAGGCGCTGACATGTCCAAAAAGGAACAGAGCCTGAAGCCGGCCTTCAAGAAAGAGCCTGCATGAAGGCTTATTCGTGTGTGTGGTTTTGGGCGATTTTTATGAGAAATCTGTATTTGAAAGCTCCTTGCTGGCTACAGTAATAGGGATCAGAGTCCAGCGCCTATATAGCCTGCCGGCTGAAGCCCCCACAGAGTTGGGGAAGTTTCACTTGCATGCATGGCACCTCTGAATTCACCTGGGCAGAAGGCCTCGGTAAGATTGACGAAGCCTTACCGTCGGGTTGCAAGTCGCTTAAGTCTATGGAAATCCAACACAACTTTCCGGCAACTTTCGCAACCTGCTTCGACGAGAGATTCTAGGTCATTCTGCATAGAGCTGCTTTCGGAGTCAGAATCCGGCGCCTGGACCGTTATCGTTCTTAGCCCCGAGCTCATCCGAAATTCAATCCTACCCGATGCTGCCCCTCAAGCCCTCAAACCCTCAATTCCGGGCTCATTCTTCTATACTTATATAGGGACTATAAGGGGGCACCAGGGCATATAACTATAAGGGCGGGCACTATTCGTCCTTCTTCCGACCCCTCTGGTTTTAACTATCCGGCAGTAGAAAATTCTGCTGCCCGCTACCCAGGCCAGGAAGCTGTCAAAGAAGCCGGGGGCTCCACTCGAATTACTACGTTTACTACAGGCGCCCAATGCAGAATCGCAGGGCCGCGGTTGCCAGAAGGCATGGCTCGCGCCCTATTGACCGGGCCAAGCCTTGGGTTTGAGGGCTTAGGGCTTTAAGGGTTTAGGGTTTAGGGTTGTATGGGTTTAGGGTTTAGGGGCAACTTCCGAACAATTTCGATGCTTCCCCAGCTCACCTGAAGCAAACAGCTGCTGCACCTGCACAGGACGGGAGAAAGGAGGGCTTCACACAGGAATAGGGTTGTGGGGCAGATTAGGCTATAAGTATAATCAGGAACCCTAAGGAAAGCTAGTAACTAGCATTGCTCACAGTATTCAGACTGCGACATATTGGAGCTCCACTTGATTTTAAATGCGACCAGACGTACATCTTTTAAGCAGCTCGCAGCAACCGGCAGTGTGTGAAAATGACCATCGACACCAGATCTAGAAATCCAGACCTCGACTCACGAGAAGGCTTGCAGAATTGCTACATCGGAGTAAGTTTGTTACACAGATTCTCTCAACATTGCAAGTCCGACTGCGCATTCCATAAGCTTGAAAGTGGCATTCACCGGGGACGACATGATGATGATCAAGTCAAAGGCAGAAACAGCATGCAGTAAATAAGTAAAATCACTCAGCTCGCGACGCTTCAATTCTGGGACGGGATCAACTTTCTCGCGATCCCTACCTCCCAGCCTACACCAAGTCTCCCGCAGCAGGTGGCGGTGGCAGAATGACATCGTCAGGCTCGCTGTCCCTCATGGCCACCCCTGGAGCAGTCAGGACGAATGGCCGGAAGGTGGCCCAAAGCAAAACGGTGCGTCGTCGTAACATGCATCGATAGAAAACTACTTACACGTATATGGAATAATCACAAGCAGTTGCGAGCCAGGATGATGTCGAAACATGCTGGAACGTAACATGGCGCCGGAGAAGGTATTATCTTCCCTGCAGTAAGCAGCACAATACTTACACAACACGGAAACTGCGTGCATTGCAGCAGGAGTTGTGGAACGAAAACAGAAGATCCATACAAAAGGCAGGAGACCCAATAGGATCCGGAGCTATCATTTTAAACATCCCAAAACGAAAATGACATAATCTTATGGATTAGAGAATGATACACCACGAAGACGTGCAAGCTACTTACACAAAACAGGACAAAGCACAAGGGCACTTCCGCTGTCGAGGCCGGGGGTGGATAGGATTTCACCAGTAAAACGATGTTTTCTTGAAAGAGCGAGGTGCGCACAAGAACTACGAGTAGATCCCAGGCTCAAGACAAGGCCTAAGCACCCCAGACGTCCAATACAACTGGGTCAATGTGGAACATGCCGACGTCATCCCTCTCTCACAGTCACAACACTTCTAACTTGGCGCCTACACTCCCTTGCTTCATTGTTGGAAGGGGACGGTTTCCTTGTCAGTAGCTGGCATTCATCGGCAGTGGGCTGCCGCAAAACACCAGCACTACCCCACACCGCATACTCTCCGAGGTTCCCGGCTCAGTTCTTGTCTGCTCAGCCCTAATGCAGGGGCCATAATATCTTCACCAGGGTTTTGGGGCCCATTATGCTATAATTATCATAAGGAACCCCAAAATAGTCGGCCCCCATAATATGTTCCAGCATATCTCCAGCGATGTCCTAGCCGAATCCTGGCAGGGGTCAAGGCTCACCTGGGCCCGAAGCCACAAAAAAAAACCCTCCACCTGATTAATCTAGTCTAGGGGCCTTAATAATTAGAGTAGGGTTTTGGTTCATATTACACTATACTCATAATACGGAACCCCCACAATAGTATAGGTAATTATTTAGGCCCCTATATTACATGAAGTTTCCAACACGGTCTTTGACGGCCAGGACCCAATCCGGATCCTCCAGAAAATCTAGGACGGATTCTCAACTTAAGCCCAGATTCGAATAGTGGTCGTTGCGCCAGTGGCCAAAGCAGATGATTCTGGAGTAAACCTGCTGGCAGCGAAGCGTTGAGGGCGTAGCGTGTGCAACTACTAGCACTACTACCACCACAACCACGACTACCACTACCACGACGAACACTCCTACGACTGCTCCTAGGACCACTCCTACACTACTTATTGTCTATAATCTTTGGACTAGTGCTGTGATCTTCAAACCCACTGTGGCTCGACGACCGGCCTGTAGTTAGTCGACTGCAAAGTACTAAGTTGTAGGCAAGCACTCGCACGTACTTTGTAAGTAGTCATTGGTGTTCTAAACTGGTACCCTTGCGATTGCTCCGCGCCAATGCTACGCACTCGCACAAGTACTGCAAGCACTAGTTCCTTCGGCCAGGGCATTCGGGCGGTTGTTGCGAATCTTATGCAAGCCTGGTATACGTACGAGCCTGGTAATGTAAAGTGCATTCCCTCACAAGCATCCATGCTGGCAGCATCATGGCGCAATGCCGCATTCAATATGCTATGTTGCTATGCCGGATGCTGGGGTTTGGACTAGAGATTGGCGAGAACTTGAGGTTTTTCACGCTGCAATTACGACCCAGGTCCGGATTCCCTCTTTTTCAACATGGGAACTCTAAACGCTCCTAAACTCTCGAGCAATTCTGCCACGAGGCCTCTGCCAAGGGTTGCCCGGCGCAAGCGGCTTCCACGCGCCTAGGGGTCATGAGGATCTCAATTCGAGGCATGAGCGGGCATCCTAGGGTTCCTTTAAAGGGTTTTTATAAAGGGTCTATAGGGGTTACTATAAGGGCTACGATAAGGGTTTTGTATACAGGGATATAGGGGCCTAAATAATTACCAATACTATTTTGGGGGTTCCTTATTATAGTTCTAGTATAGTGGGCCCCAAAACCCTATTCCAATTATTAAGGCCCCTATTTCTCAAATCCGATCTTCGAACAGTCCTCGTACTGCTGCCAACCCTCTGTCAAATCAGGATCGTCCCGCATCACTTGGATTTTGGGGCCCTGTGGAGCAGGCCGTATGCGTCTGAACCGAAGCGAACAAGCCACCACACCAAATCTTGCTGGGTCGTGTTGTTGGTGTTTGGCTGCTCTGGGCGGTTCTCGTCGAGGGCCAGCGAGCGTATGCAATTACGCAATATTTCGCTGCAGTGGCAGGGCCAAATGGCATGGTGGTCAAACTCCGGATTGCCAACACACCGCCCTTGACCCCTAGCGGGGACACGACACCCCTTTTTTCGGCATCATGCCACATGTCGTGCCATGCATCCAGCTTCAGGGCATCCTCTGTTCCAGCCATGCTCCAAATGTCGCTGAGCAACAAGTCAAAGGAGCGTTGGTGCCACATGTTCCATCGGTAGTGCCTGCTGAGTCTTTCCAGCTGAAGCAGCAAATCCTCCATCACAAACGTGGCACTGCTAATCCCAAGAACCCTCCTACTAACCTACTAGAACTCTACACACATGACGACCCATAAACTCCTGCCATTACACCTGCATCTCGAGTTCTAGAGACACAGGCAATGTCGAAACCGCTCCTTCGACAGGCCCTCAACCTTTCTGAGATTCCAAAACCCTCCAAGCCCTTGACCTTGGACCTGAAAGCCTGCGCTAGATTTGAAACATGGTTTAGGGTTCAGGGTTCAGGGTTCAGGTTTAGGGGTTAGGGCAGCAGAAAGCGTATCCCCTTGTGGCTCCCATCTGCAATTTACCCCCGAAGCCCTTCTCGAGTTCTTGAAAGCCCTCTTGCGTTTGCTCGAGTTGCTCGTAGCAGCTGTGGAGGAAATTTCTTGGGGTGCCGACCTTGGACCGGATTCGGGTCAAATTTTCGTGGGCTTCAATCAATCTAATTATCGAGACACTTCGGGAGTTAGGGTTTAGGCTTCAAACATCCGGCAACGATCTGGGCTGGCAGGGGCAGGGGGGCGGCCCGAACTCGCACGGCTCTATGTCCAGGGCCATCCATCAAAGAGTACCAAGGACAAAGAAGCAGGCGTGACCACCACGAACTAAGTAGCACGTGCTCATGAGCTCATGAGCACCGGGTCAGACATACCATGCCCAAAGCCTTGAGCCTTAAGCCCAGCGCACGAACCCTCCCTATGTGCCGAGCTTGAGGCCCTGAACCCTGAACCCCAAGGGCTGAACCCGAAATGGCATCATTGGATGCTTAGAAATTCGCTCTCTGAGTAAGAGGTTCCTGCCGGTAGGGGTCGGGTCCGCTACACTGCAGAGGCCTGACCATGCTCTTCACGGGCTCAGCTCCCACACCAGACCTGAAGAGCGAAAGCCCGCAGCCCCCATCATCCTGATTGGACAGTTTACCCAGCCCCCCATAGGAACCCCGACTAACAACGCTTATAATCCCTGAAACTCTTATTGAGTACTAAAGGGGCCTGGTCTATTTTACTATAGTTATGATAAGGAACCCGCAAAATACAAAAGGCAATTATTAAGGCCCCTAGATTTAGCTCACATTTAAGGTAAACCTTATGATTCATCACCCTGCTCCCTTGCGGAGCAATTTGCAGCTTCGCGGCGTCGTCGCTGGAGTCGGCCTCCATGGGTCCATAGACGGCGAGGGAGGCGGAGCTACCTTGCGTGATGCAGCGTCTGGGGTTCGGAGTTTTGGTGGCAATTCTCGATGTAGGGTTTAGGGCCCAGGGTTGTCGAGTAAGGCCATGTACTTGAAGGATCAAGGAACTTCGTGAGCAGGTTCTCTATCGGCAGCGACAACCGCAAGCTGCAAAAAGATGGAACCAGATCGGAAGCCAGAAACTTGGTCGAAGGAGGGTTAGGGTTTAGAATTTGGGGTTTGGGTTTTGAGGTGATCCTGAGGCTGGCTTTTCCTAACGAAGGAAGTGAAGCTGTGTCACATGAATCAGTCGAAACGGCGCGGCCCAACAGAAATCACAAGTTCTGGTGCTGCTGCTTGGGTATCCTAAAGTCGATCAGCCACGAAGTTGGTATCAAAGGGCCATCATCTGGCCAGCACACAGGGTTTGGCGTTGGGAAACTGTTAAATCCTGAATCCTGATTGGTTGCACGATTACTGGAAGGACGTATGATTCAGGTATCCCTAACTTTAAGAATTACGCGACGGAGACGCTGACAGCGGAGATGGCGTGGAAAAAGTTGCTGCAGGATCGCGAGCTGCCTCATTGTGGAGTTAGGGGCTTTCGGGCTTGGGGCTAAGCAAACGAGAGCTGTTGCTGAAGACTTCGCTGTGCGGAACAAGGCAGCTAGCCAGCTAGTTTCTCGAATCACGCCGCTTGTAGAGTTTGAGCTTAGGGAGTACATGCTGTCGAATATACGGATTTATTCCATGGAACTGGGTTTTCGCCAGGGCGACGCCGGCTAAAGCGGCTAAAGCGGGCGCCAGGGTTAGAAGTTAGGTCTTCGCATTCTTGGGTTTAGGGATTTAGAGTTTGTTTCTTCAGGGCTAGGGCTGTAGTGGGTAAGGCGCCTACCCAACTTAGAGTTTGGGGGCTCTGCAGGATGGTTTAGGGTTTCGGGTTTAGGGCTTAGGGTTTCGGGTTTCGGGTTTAGCGTTTCGGGTTTACGCTCTCGCAACTCGGACACAGCCAGACGAGGGTTACGGGTTTAGGGTTTCGGGTTTCGACTCGCACACTCCCACAATGCAGGCACGGCTTCACAGTCTCCACGTTGCTTTGGGTTTAGGGTTTATGGCTCCGGTTTGTCTGGCTGCTTGGGATGCCTGGGAAGCACTCGGCTTTCAGACTTGCGGGCGCGTACTGCATGATATTTATTCACCGCAGGTATGATTTGCCCTCCGTGGCTTTTGGCCCTGGGACGATATGTATGTGTATATATATATATATAAACGTGTGAGTGTGCGCGCGCATATGTTTCTCTCTCTCTGCCGTGGCATCAGCAAGACTCTCGCAATGCAAGGGTATATGATATATACTATCATATATTAGAAATATTTTGCCATAGGAAGCAGAACAACTGAGAAATGATGTGATTGCCAAAAGCGGTGTCATGAAAGCTGCAGCCGCTCCTGTGGCTTAACCATCGGATTTGCTCCTCATCGCTGCTACTACTACCACCGCGAAGACGACGACTACTACCACTACTACTACGACGACGACGGCTACTACCACTGCCACTACCGCTACTACCACCACTACCACTGCCTCTGCGAGTACGACTACGACGACGACGTTCATCAAACTGCTGCTTCTGGTGCTGTGACGACGACGGCGACGATGACCACGACGACGGCTGCTACCCTGCTATCGTCGCTGCCGCTTGTCAGACTGTTGGACCTACCTCTCCTGCGACTGCCATTATGCTGCTGCTGTTACTGCTGCTGCTGGTGCTGGTGCTACTTTGTCTGCTAGGTGCTGTCATTGTCATGCTCCTGCTTCTGCTGATCTCGGTGCCTGTACGGCCACCGCTACCACCAAGCTTCAACTTCTCAGTCTTGTCTGACCAGGCTACGTCTCGCACCCGTCTCTGTATTGATATGCTCGCCATTACGTCTAAATAGCACCAAAGCCAACCAAAAATAAGGGGTTTACACATCGCAGATGAGGGACTGATGCTGACGACCCCGCCGGATCCAAGAGAACCGTCACCACAAGGCAACATATCCTGGGCACAGTTTCTCTGTTTCAGAACCAGCAAATTCAATATCCGAACTGATGCTGCTCTTTTTGTGGCGATGATGGAGAACATCTTCCTCATGACGACCGTGTATCAAACCAGGCAGTGACGGCAATCCCAACCCTCAGCGGCGTCGGGTATGCTTTCAACCCTAGGCCCAAGACCCTAAAGCGCATCGCCTGAGGTATAGCCAGGAAGAACTTGAGAAGCTGCAGGCCCTCAACTTTCAGACGGAAACATTGAATCAAACACCATAAACAGCCTTCTTAACCCTCTGCTAATGTTGTTACTGAGGTCTATGCTCTCAGTTTAGGCAAGGGTCTCTCAGTACGCTTCCAAGGCTTTAAACAGCTGCAGATGGAAGTTGGTAACAGGTACAACTGATAGCTGCAGAAAAGACGCGTGAAGAGCACGCAAAGCATGGCTACAGCAAGGTTGCAGCCCAACATTCGTCGACATTCTCCTCTAGGCAGACCACAGAGCCACAACCACACACAACCTTAAACCTTAACCACGTTTCTAACTCTCCAACTCTGGGTCTTTGCTGGTTGCAGGGAAAAAGCTTCGGCCTCTAAGCTTTTGTCTCGGACGTGCAATTTGAGCGGGGCTCTGGAGCTTGCAAATTTTAGGTTGTAGGAGTTCAAGGTTTACGCTCTCGCAACTCGGACAAGCCAGACGAGGTCTCGGGAGTTCAAGGTTTAGGAGTTTAGGTTTCTAGGATAAATACATACACACACACATACATACATACAGACAGACAGACAGACATACATACATACATATACTTTGTGGTGTTTATGTATGTACATATGCGTATAAGTATATGCATATACCTATGTATATAGACAAATGTGTGTGTGTGTGTGCGCATGTGTATATGTATACGCAGACATATACATATATAGATATATACATATATACATATATACATGAACACATATGAATGCATATATGCGTAAATGTGTATAAACTTCTGCATGCATGCATGTAATTATGTATGTATGATTATGTATGCATGCTATGCTGACAGGTTTTCCGGGGGTAGAATGCAGGGCTGCCCTGGCACTTCAGGCACACCCTAATATGGGGGCCTGAATCATTAGAACAACGTTTTGGGGCTCATTGTACTATAACCCTTATAGTAGCCCTTATAGAACCCTATAAAGGGGAACCCCTGCTGGGCTCCTGCGACCTCGGAATCCAAGCGATCGTACTCGGCCTGTCTCCGCAGCGTCCCCGCGGGAGCGTCCGCCATAGCCGAGAGCCCAATACCCCTCAATTAAGGCATATACCCTAAATTATAAGGGGATTCATAGTATGATTAGCCTATATTCCTTAGTTAAGGGGTATTGGGCTCTCTGGATAGCCGAGAGCAGCTGATAGTTACAAAGGTTATGATAAGGACTACTATAAGGGCTCCCTTTCTGTCCCTTTCTGCATTAATAACCATGGGTACCAAAAGTGACCATAAGGGGTAGACGAGCAATCGTGAGAACAACACGAATAGTAGCACGGCAGACCGTGGCCATGCTCGCATGACTCATGTGGATGTTCTCTATGTTGTTCTCCTCCGTTTGGCCGTCGTTTTTTCTGAAGCCTCTTGACTCTCAATACCACAGTTCACCTTGGCCCAAGCTCTGCCCATGTGCGTGGGTCCGCGGACTTCGAGCACTTTGAGATAGCAACGGCTGCGAGATCTGACCCTCCTGAGTAGCAAGCAAGCTTTTTGGCTGTGGGGTTTGGGGGGGCTGGGGATTGAACCAGGTCTGCAGCAGTCGGGCTATGGCTGATTGCGAGAAAGCACCGTAAACTTGCAAAGTGATGTGGTCTTCTGCCGTCTGTCTGCCCCGAGGCAACTCTATCATGTCTTGTCGGCCCCTGGGCAGACCTAGACATAGCACATGTCACTCTGAGGGGTCGGGAGTCCTACATGTGCAGGGGAGTTTATTGCATGTCTCTTCGGACTCTTGGCATGGCTGATCTGTCGGAGCGCAAGGATTCAAGTTGGATCAGATTGGTGTCTCGCCAAAAACCCGACAATCACGCCCAGGTTGCCTGCATGTGAGTGGGAACTGGTCGCAGCTGTCAGCGAAAGCTGCCCAACTGTCAAACCTTGGAACGGCATAGGGCATAGGGACTGGGAGTAGGGCTCCGGGTGTAGGACTTGAAGGGTTTGAGCTCCTGGTTGCAAGGGCGAGGAGTGCTGATATAAATTAGCCGAATCAATGAAACCGCCATGGACTAGCGAATCTGCTGCTGATCTGCTCGGGAGCCACTTTGAGATCGACTCTGCGCAGTTTGACCGAACTCTTTCCACTGCAGAAAAACCTGAAACTTGAAAAAAGCTGGTGGCAACCGGCTCCAAATCATGATATGCACCGTTGGAAACGCAATCCCAGGTCAAGTTCAAAGACTTCCATCCCTAGTATTCTGTTGAGGTTATACTGAAACGAATGAGAACAGTCCAGACGGCGGCCCTGCTTTCACAGGCTTCGCATGAGGCGGCGACTTGCGACTCTTCAGCACGTCACTGACAGGAACCTTGCATGAAGCTGTCCCTCAGAAGAAACAATTTTAGATAGCAGGTAGCACGCAGTAGTAGCAGTAGAAGCAGCAGCAGCAATAGAAACAGCAGCAGTAGCAGCAGCAATAGCAGCAGCAGCAAGAGCAGCAGCAGCAGCCTCAGTAGCAGTAGCAGCAGCAGGAGAAGGAGCAGTGGCAGAAGCAGCAGAAGCAGCAGTAGTATTAGTAGTAGTAGGCTGAGGAGGAGGAAGCGGAGGAGGAAGCGCCGTCGTCGCGGTCGTCGTCGTCATCGTGTTAATTTGTGGTCGTGGCGCTAGCAGCAGCACCAGAAGAAAAGCAAGCGGTGAAATGACCAATCAAACGAACAAGTAGAGTAGAGTAGCGATGGCCGAAGGCCACGCACATGTGCACGTCGAGCATCGACTTAAGTACTGCCAGGACTAAGAAGACTTTTCGTAACAACACAGACTGACAGCTTGTTGCCAAAGGTCCAAATAATGCATAATAACATAATACTTACTGTGTAGCTAATATACGGTCATATTCAGTATGTCAATAAAGGACATAGCATATATATATATGTATATAGATATACAAATATATATATATATATATATATATGTACCCATCCCAGGCGAACTTTCAGGAGCCAAGCTCCTCGCCTTTTTGCTCTCTGCCTCCTCGACCATCGCATGATATCTGGCCTGTACCACAGGTCACGCCTACGGTCTGGGAGCGTGTAAGTGTAAATCTAGCGCGCTGCGTGCCGGAGCCCGTGACAGCCACAAACGCGAAGGTCGTCACAAGATGCTTCAGCAAGTAAGTCTTGCAAACATCACGGAAGCCGGACCCGAGGCTCTAGCGAGAGTGGAACGGACAAGTTGCTTATTCGTTCGCTGGTCTTGAAACTGCATAAATCTGGGGCACTTTGGGCCTCGAGGTGTAGGGCTCCGCTATGAGCTTTCTGACTACGAGACTCTCGATCCCTTGAGGTTCAGTGTGTTTAGGTGTTTCGGGCTTCCGTGCACTGCCGGTCGTGAGCCCAAGGCGAACAGAAGGCATACGCCCACCCACCTCAGGAACCTTGCAATTCCGGAACCTTCAGCAAAAAGACTCCGGGACCTCTCGGAACCGAAGCGAAAAGAAGCATTGCGAAACCACAAGTCAGTCGCAGGGCTTGGATTCTTGGGGTTAGGGCTCCGAACGAACAGGAATCTGACTCCTAGCAACATAAGACTGATCTCAAGTACAATGCCAACGAGGCGGGGTCAGGTCGACAAAGCTCTCCGACAGCCTGGATCTTGCGTGTGTGGCAGACACGGTTCCACCTGTCGATCATTTGGAATGTGGGTTGTCGGGTCTGACTGCATGACCTCTTCATAGCATCAAAAGGTCTACTGCCAGGAAACAAGAAACAAACAGATAACCATGGAGGTATGGGGAGAGGCGTCCATGTGCACACATACATGCATTCATTGCTTCCTTGTTTCCTACCAGAGCCGGGCCGTGGGGTGGGCCAGCGCCCAGGTCACAACACAGCATGACAACATTGCAAAAAAACATTCTCCGCAGTGCATGGGGAAACTGCCACGTTGCATAATGCGCATGCACCACGAGCCAAAATACCTACACACCTACGCACAAACATATGCAGGTAGATTACCCGAAATCGTAAGACGACACACTGGGCTTCCGGACTCTGGCAGGTTGTTAGCAATGCGAATGCTGGTACAGCAAGGCCGGTCCCCTTTAAACCGCGGACAAACATAATGATAATGGCAACCCAAGCGGCCTGAGCTGCTTCCAGACAAACCCTACACCCCAAAAGTCGAAATCTTAATGGGAGTTTCCGAAAATAGGGGAACCTAATATAGTACCCTAAATAGTAGGATCCTTATTATAAGGACCCCCAAGTAAGGTACCCCTGATTGTCGGAAACTCCCAAATCCTGAACCGTAAACCTTAAGTTGACGGGACCCTGAGATGCCTTTGGAAATCTTCCAAACACACCGAACGGCTGACATCCACCATGGCCCCAAGGTAGGAAACAACCAGGCTTCTTGGCTTGGGCTTCAGGGGTGTAGAGCTTAGCATAAACTTCAGGTTTAGGGTTTAGCAGTTTTTGTGGGGTTCGGGGGGGGAGGGTTTCGACACGCACACGCACTGACGCAGGCACGGCTTCAAGGTCTGAGGTTTAGGGGTGTAGGCTTTCGGGTTCAAGGTTCAAGGGCTTGCTGAATGGAGGGCCCGAAGCTTTGTATCTCGGGTTTTAGGCCAGGGCCTTAAAATTTCGAAGTGGAGGGCTAGCCGGAGAAAGCGCCTTGGTTCTTGGGGTTCCGTGGTCCGTGAGTGAGTTTCGCCAACTCTTCGGCGATTTGCTAGCCTTTCTAGGTCCTTTTTTACCCTGTAATCTATGATCCATGCACGAATCCTACACCCGTCAGTAGGGGGTTGATGCCAGCTACTCCGGCCACCGCAGACCTTGAAAGCTGCGGAGAGCTTGCACCAGTCTCCCGGGTCGCAGAGCTTCCAAGGTTTCAGTGCGTCGCAGCTTAAGACTGCAGGGTTCTCGGTGGCCTGCACAATCACATTACAACAAAAAACATGGCAGCATGAAAAAGAAGAATGATGTCAATGACGGTTATATCAATATACAAACATACATACATACATACATACATACATACATATATATATATGTGTATATATATATATATACATATATTTCTTTATTTAACGCGTTTCATGCATTCGACAAGCTTCCTTTGCTTGCCTAGCTTCGAGTTTTGCAGGAAGGCCAACCTCAAAACAGCCCTTTCACCGGTCGAACGATTTGTGGAATTGGGGGGTTTAGGGTTTCGGCGCTCACAGTCGGACAATCCAGGCTTTAGGGTTTAGGGGTCTAGGGCGTAGGGTTTCGACCCACACACTCGCTCAAAGGCTGGCAGGGTTTCGGCGCTCACACTCGGACAATCCAGGCGAGGCATGTGGTTCGCTGGCAGGGTTTAGGGCCAGGGGTTTAGGGTTTAGGGCATCATCGGGCAGCTACTACCGACACTTCGTGCGAGCTCGTAGTCACGATCGGTAAACCCCTCCCCAAACACTGGTGCTTAGCATGAATATGCTATAGTATATTATAATACACTAGAACATACCATAACATATTCTGATATGATATACGGTACTATACTGTATACTATACTATCGCCCGCACCCGGCATGGTCTTGCGGTGGGAAGCCGATGGAAGCCCGACAGCCCTGAACCCTGCGTTCACTGACTTGAACCTCTGCCTGTCAAAATTATCGCAGAGCCAAAATAAGCCTTGGCAGATTGCGGCTTAAGGCGTCAGGGCTTGGAATTTCAGGTCGGTTCGGGTTCGCATTAGTGCATTCTCACACTTGAACTTTCGAGCCCCTTGTTCTCGATCCGCTGCAGCATGCAACTACCTGGTCAAGTATGATGTGAGACGGTTGGGGATTTCCAACTCCGAACTGGTGGTTCTTAAAGCTGTGCAGATCTCAAACTTCCCCTAATCTCGGTTCAACACACAAAAGTCATTTATATGTGTATCTGTATTTGCTTGAAATTATTTATGTCTCTGTACGGTACATCATACATATACATCATATACATCATATATATATATATATATATATCATCCTATATATATATATATACTGCTAGATGCTATCATACACTCGACGACTCATAGAGCAGCCGAAACCTCCCATTGAGATCTTGCTTCGCAGCTCCGGGGGCCCCCCATGGAATTCATGGGCACCCCCAGAGCTGCCCCAGAAGCTTCCTAGGACAAGGGTAGGCTCTTGTTTAGGGTTTAGGGTTTAGGGTTTAGGGGCTCTGTTGTATTTGGGGGATATATTACACTAACATTACTTTGGGGTATATTAGTATTTTGAGGGATAAACTATGGCAACTTTGACTGTAATGAGGAAGCCGAAGGACAGCAGTCAGGCTGCAGCCTTGTGCCCATGGCTGTTTCATGATGTGCAACTTCTGTGAGCCTGCAGTACGACCTACTTATGACACGCGAATTCCCAAGCCCCAAGACACTTCCAAAGTCCACATCATGCAAGTTCTTGATAGTTCTGTGAGTTGGCGCAAGTTTCCAGATCTTTGGGCACCTGTGTGAGACTCGAAAGCTGCGTCGCGCTCCGTGTGAGCATCAGTCTTGTGGCTCGTCCGTCAGGGAGAACTCCTGCTATATTTCGAGGAGCGGCTGGGCTGTGGCGGGCTGGTAGTTTACATGAACCTTAACCTGAAACTCCCCTAAACCCTGGCTAATGACCGGGCCCCGCGCTACAATCACAAATCAGGTGGACCTGCATGGGCCTTCGAGGGATGCCTTCAACGTTTTCAGAACTGTTGGGTTCCCCAGCCGGAAGCTGTCCTGAAGTAAAAAAAACCCTGTTGAGTATTTGTGTCAGGCATATGGCAACAGAAACAGCAACAGCACTCTGGTAGTCTGGTAGTCGTAGTCCGTGGTAGTGGTGGTAGTGGTGGTAGTGGTGGTAGTGGTGGTAGTGGTGGTAGTGGTGGTAGTGGTAGTAGTGGTAGCAGCGGTAGCAGTGGTAGCAGTGGTGGTACTGGTAGCGGTGGTAGTAGTGGCATTAGGGGTAGTAGCAGTAGTAGTGGGAGCAGCAGTAGTCGGAGTAGTGGTGGTAGTATGGGTAGTAGTACAAGTGGAAGCAGAAGACGAAAAAGTAGAAGTAGAACTTATAGTTGGAGTTGTTGTTTTGCGTGGTGGTGGTGGGTGGTAGTGGGTGATAGTGGGAGGTAGTGGGTGGTACGGGGGGTAGTGGGTAATAGTGGTGCTCGTCGTGGTTGTAGTGGCGGTTCTTGCCTGTTGTAGCTGTCTATGAACATGACTACCTGAAACCCTAATGTAGGGGCCTTAAAGATAAACAGGGTTTGGGGGGGATAGTTCTAATAAGGAACCCCCAAAAGCCTATTCTAAATATTCAGGCCCCTTTTCTATAGAACCCTACTATAGGCCCCTTTAAGGAACCCTTTAACGGGAACCCTATTCTAAACACTCAGGCCCCCAATATAGAACCCTTATAGTAACCCTTATAGGCCCCTTTATAGTAACCCCTTTAAAGGAACCCTATACTAAACCCTTATGAACCCTTATAGATCCCTGTACAGGAACCCTTATAGATCCCTTTCAAGGAGCCCCCTTGAAACCCTGGTGGAGGCCTTGAGCCTGTTGATGAGAGGCGGCTTCGTGGTGTCGCGATCCCAGCTGTTGTGCGTCACCTTGCTGGGTGGGGTGGGTGGGGGGGGTGAGGTGGGGGGCTGGGGTGGGGGGTTGACATGTGCTTCTGTTCACAACAGATACAGTGGGTTTAGGGTTTCGGGTTTAGGGGTTTAGGGATGTTCACGTTGTATTTCCTGGGGAAGGCGCAGAAGCGAGAAGGCTGGCCCGTACGCGGGTCTTCCGAAGATCCATTCAAAAACCCAGCACAATCTACGGGCCAACGACGATCGCAACAAGAATCCAGGTGTCAGTAACCATGGAAAAATATCAGAAAAACAAATTTCAGGAATACTTCGCCTGTTCGAGGTCGGCTGCAGATTTCTCAAAATCGGGTCTGATCATGCAGGAGTTCTTGTCTCGAACCTAAGCATACCTCCCAACCCGTTTGTGGCAGTGCCTTGCATCCCACAGTGGCACGAAACGCACTACGAACCTCAAATGATCATCTGATCTGGGCTCGACGTCTATTTAACCGTTACTATCACGGTTGCAGATGCTTGTGCTGATGCTATTACTGCTGCTCCTGCTACTAACTCTACTATTGATATAGAGTCAGGTACTACTGCGACTACTGCTACCACTACTACGGCAGGGCATCCGATATGTTGGCGCTGTGGGCCTCGATACGCTGGCTCATCTTGTCCAATGTCTCCTGGCTTCCCACACTTCACACACGTCTGGGGCTGTGTAGCTTTGGTTGAAGTGTTTTCGGGCGTTGCAAAAACAGCATGGCAAGCAATTCTGTGATGCTTTTAGCCTGAGGACCCAAGAAGACACCCTCCTTGAGCATGTCTGCGAACTCGAAGGCCATGGTCTCCATCTTCGATGAGAGGGAAGCGATCTCGTGATCCTGGCTTCACCGGTAATATGGGGGCCTTAATAATTAGAACAGGGTTTTGGGCCCCATTATACTATAATTATAATAAGGAACCTCCAAAATAGTATTGGTAATTATTTAGGCCCCTATAGCACGGTGCTCTGACTTTCGGACATGGGCACGTGTTTGGCGAAGGCTGAGAAGCAACCTGAAACCTATACTTTGACTTACCTGAAGATCCACATCCCAATCCAAACCTTCTGTAAACCCTGAACTCCTCAACCCTCCCTAAAGTATAACAGTATCATTACCCATATTACTATTATTCTCATTATTAGTTATTATGATAACTGCTACTGCTACTACTACTACTACTATTACTACTACTACTACTACTACCTCGGTCTCAGGGCCTGGAATCCCTGGAAGTTCCTCGCAACTCCCGCAGCCCGGGAAGTCGAGCACCGGTCCTTCTGACGCAGGATCTCGTCCTTCTCCACCCGGACTTGCTCCGTCTCCTGCCCGGACAACCATTAGGGTTTAGGGAGTTTAGGGTTTAGGAAGTTTAGGGTTTAGAAAAACCCAAAGAAGCATCGATTTAGCAATTCTTTTCACGGATCCGTTCCGTTCTTAGCCAGGTATAGCTTCAGGAAGACTGAATCGAGTCAGCCGGGGTCTCTGCATCTGAGAAAAGTCAAGAGTTCTTGGCGGCACCGGTAAAACAGGCCTGTGTAGCTCGGATGCAAAAACCCGATGTCAAGAAAAACACTGGAGCTTGTCCAGCAATTGCATGCCGCACTCGGGTTTCAAAACAGCCATGTCGGGCGAATTCTGCAAACGAGTTCTCCCTGGCCACCCTACACGCCCCCGAGAAAGCCCCCGAAGCTCACGGCAGGGCCTTAATCACGGATTCGATCTCCGCCTTCTTTTCTGAAACCTGCGCAAGCAATCAGTCTCTCTGTCGTGCACTGCAAGCATCAAAGTGCCCGATCGGTTTCTGAGGGTGTCAACCCGTGCCTGCAGGATAGAAGCGACATTGCACAATGACCCAAGCTGACCACCCTCTCGAAATACTCCTGTACAATAGCCACTCCGTATTAGGATGTCTACCAAACATGCACTCAACGACATTCCTGAGCTAACCCAGGATTTTGAAGTCGCTGGGTCATGGACCCACAGCATCTACTGTTCCAACCTATTCCGTCCATAGCTCTCTCTCTCACTGGGTGTCGCGGACCATCTGAAAGCCTGGCAGAAGCCTGGATCCGTTCACCACATTCCTTCAGGTGCCTCACTGCTCGCAGCTCTTTCTCGGAGGGTGCTCTTGTGTATGGCATGGGCATGAGTCAGATATGGTCAACTGCGCGTGGGGTGCATTGGAAGTTGGTCCCTGCGGTGTGGCATTTGGGGGCAAGGGATGCAAAATTATCTGATGATTGTTTTGTTTTTCTTGGGATCATGATTATTTCATTTTCTTCGCTTTTAACCCCCTGAAGCGTTTTCGTCTGGCTTTCTCCTTCTTGTGTGTTGGAGAAGACGTGTTTATTCATTTCTTCACGGCTTAAGAGAGCCGGGGGGGTTGGGGGNCCCCCATTTGCAACGAGGGGGCCCCCTTCGAAGGGGGCTGCGAAGGCGATTTAGCAAGGGATTTCCTTGTGCGTGTTGGAGAAGGTATTTTTATTCCTTTAGTAATAGTAATAGTAAGAGTACGAAAGCAAAGCGTTAAAGCAGAGCAGCAGAGAAGCAGAGAAGCACAAAAGCTGAAAAGCAAAAGGAAAGCAAAGGCAGAGGAAAGCAATCAACAAGAAAAAACAACGAGCAATCAAAGCAGGGAAGAGCAGCAAGCGAAAATTTAAAAAGAGAAAAGCGAAGCAGAAGCAGACAATCAGAGAAGCAGAAAAGCAGAGAAGCAAGACAAGCGGAAAAGCAGAGAAGCAGAAAAGCAGAGAAGTAGAAAAGCAGAGGAAAGCAAAACCAAAGGAAAGCAAACTCACAAAAATAGAAAAATACTAAAGCAGGGAAAAGCTGCAAGCAAAAACTTAAAAAAACAGAAAAGCGAAGCAGACAATCAGAGAAGCAGCAGCAGAGAAGCAGAAAAGCAGAGAAGCAAGAGAAGCGGAAAAGCAGAGAAGCACAAAAGCAGAGGAAAGCAGAAAAGCAGAGGAAAGCAAAAAGCAACAAAAAACAAAAAAAATAATAAACCAAGAAAAACAAAAAAATCTCAGATAATTAGGATTCCTTGGGGGGCGGGGCTTCTCAGCGACCGAAACCTTCTCGGTTTTCTTGTCAGCCGACCTCTCTCTCCCTCCCTCTCTCCCTCTCTCTCGCCCTTTTGCATCCAGGCCTATTGCGACTGTCGCGTACCCCTGAAGAAAAGAAACTCAGGGAACTCCAGATCCCGTGGAAGGAAATGCACCCCGAAGCCTTTTTCTGCGTCTCATCGATGGTTTGGTTGAAGGAGTCCTGCCAGGGTCGAGACATCAGAACCCTGCATGCCCGACGCACTGAAGTTGCAGGTATTTCTGATGCCCTGTGCTCTCCTTAAGACCCAGCCCTGAAGCCTAGGGCCTACACCCCTTCTTCGGGCTTCAAGCTCGGTGACCCAGTGGGGTCGAAACAAAGTCATGCTCGGTCTCTAGACTCTAGAGTCTCTAGAGATGCCGCATGCCGTGCATCCTTTAACTAAGCGATCCTACAATGAACCCCACCTCAAAAGCCTGAAGCCCGAAGCCCTGGCATGGACCATCAAGACCGAAACAACTTCATGGGGGGGGTCTTGTCATACGAAACACCACATAATAGATTGACGGTACAACGGCGTAGCGTTACGTACGTTTGGCACAACAACATGAGTCACATGACATGATGCAGTAGCAAGTATACGACTTGGTGGGACAGTGTGGGGATGTCCTTGTATAGCCAGGCAGCCGCTTCAGTGTTTCGGGTTTGGGACCCTAGGTGGAGCTTCAGCTTCAGAACCACGACCTTAAACTGCGACGCAGGGTTTTGAAGCCAGGTGCGCATTGTTCCACAAGCATCGACATCAAGAAGCCCGAAACCTTGAAACCCAAACCCTAAACCGGCGAGCCGATGCGGTCTGCAGGCCTGCATCTCACGATACTGCCGACTCATTTCCTCGGCTCTTGCTGTCTTCAGGTATCGAAAAAGCCCCCAGCCCCAAGACCTCAAAAAGCCGGGAGAAAAAACACCAACCTAAAGCCCCAAACCCCAAATACAAAAAATCCAGAAAGTCAGAGATAAATCAGGGAGGGCCCAGCACCCCAAGGCCTCATGACATCCCTTTAGCTAGCCTCTCCGAAATAGGCTGGCATTGTGAGCTTTGTGGTTTTGGGCTGGGGTCGCTATTGGCGTAAGCTTCATTACAGTCTCCTCTTGCATCACCGACTCTAACATCGAAACGTAGCTCCGAAGTCCGTGCTGTTCCACCAAAGCCTCAAGAGCCCTGCACGTTGAACCCTGCACCCGATACATCACAACTTTCGCGCTCTTTCCATCAAAACTAGCATTGGGGTTTCAATGTATTCGTCTTGGGTCCGTTGGTTGCTAGTTGGCCGCAAAACAAGACTGGCTTCCAGGCGCAGGAACCGAACCCCTGTTGGCTGAGGCATATGATTTACGGCTGGTATAGCCCTCCTGCGACCGACGACTGCTGTACTTCGACTGCGGCTACGACGACAGCTACAGCGTGTTTCGATGCTGCCACTATCACAAATTTCCGTAAGTAGCGAGCCTTGAACGGTAGTGCCCTCTTGGAGCGTCTTACGAACCCGACCTGTCCACGTCTTTAACCACCACACCCTACACCAAATCCCAAATTCAGACTCTAGTCACTCTAATCCATCTGAATGGCTGCTGTGTGTTCTCTGCGCCGGACGGCTTCGTCATCGAAAGCCTCCAACCGTCGCAGACAAGTCTAGGGCTCATGATGGAGTGGGCCACAGTCTCAATAATACTCATACGAAGACACCACAACTAACCGTGGTCCTTTTCCATCCCATCTTGAACGTAAGCAAATCAGCGCCGCCCATTGCAACATCCCTCATTGAAAGCCCCGAGCCCCTGCCTCATCAAAACTAACTTTTTGCCCAACATGCTGACAACCCTCCCGATCGGCCCTTCTGCTGGCTTGGGCCTTGTCAAGCTCTGCGATGCGCTTCCTGCAGCCAGCAAGGTTGGGGAGCAAATGAACTGCAAAGCATGGATCACGCCATGCCACGGGCACAGCGTAACTTCTTGCCCACGTGTGAAAGTCTGTATTCTCCCAACACAAGAAACTTGACCTTCACATAGCGTGGCCGCCTCAGCTCATCCTCCGATTTTCGACAGGCCAGAATCTGCTCGTCCTTCATCATGATCCTGGTTTCGAATGCAAGGACTTCAGGGTTGAAGGCCGAGCGAGAGAGCAGGAGAGAGAGGGGCCGGCTGCAGGTGTCCTCGCAGTAGACAGGCATATATGCATGAGCATTCAGGCATATATGTATCTGCATACATACAAATACAAATACAATAAGCTACATGTGCCTTGCGTTCACTTACGACCACATCCGGACATACAGCGGTGTACATTCCAAAACTCTTGAACTGCGTATATGCAGGCACGTACATATAGATATAAGTACTTACATACAGGCTCACCAGCATGATTGCGCAAGGACACCTAACCCATGAACAGGGTCAAGCTAGGCCGAGCCTGTATTGCAGCACCTCGATCTTCCGCTGCATGTACGCATTTTCCTGGCAGTGCGAAACGGGAAAATTGATTGAACTTGGGTTCCCTCGATGGTGTTTTTCCGAGGTTTGGGTTTAGGGTTCAGGGTCTTGGGTTTGGGGTATTTAGCCAAATGGAGTGTCTCGTACTAAATTAAAATCTTAGAATCCCACTGGGCTCGGGGTCTAGTGACTTAATTTAAACCCCCGAATAATAAAGCCCCCCCTTCGTTAAGGGCCCGAAGTTAAGGATCCCTATTATAACGCATCCTACCTCCAAAGGGGATCTTTTGGAAAAAAAGGGCCGTGAGCTGAGAGACCCCACACAGGCAGAGTCGACGAGTCAGCGACTCTGCGGCTCGCCTTACTTTGGCGAACGCTTTGTCCAAAGAAACTGAACGGTATACATATATATATATATATATATATCTATATCTATATCTATATCTATATATATATATACATGTGTATATATACATGTATATATATATATATAACTCGGAACCCAGAGGAGGAAACGTTCAATCTGAATCCTGCATCCCCTAAGAGCCTAAGGGCCTACATCGGCTTTTCCCGCCTCTGGGAAGTTGATCTCATCGCCGCCGCCCTTCTTGTCACCCATGCTTTGTCCTGGATTTCTTTGAAGTGTGGGTGTGGGGCGTATCGGATTTAACTTCAGGCGTTCGGATTGTATCCCATTTAGGGCTAGGTTCCTTTCGGGCTATGTTTGGTGGCGCTCACTACTTAAGAATTCGGATTTCCGGCTGATGCTGTTCATGGAGGAGGCGGAGGAGCCAGGGTTCTGCTTTTGGAGCCGTCAATCTCTTTGAGATCTGGGAACCAAGATGTCAGGAGTTTGTGCTGTTGGCTTCAAGTGGTGCTCAGGGCTTGTTCTGTGCTCAGGTTTCTCGAAAAAAGAGGCCTAAAGGCTCCCGCGGAAAGGCTTTGCCACATCGCAGCACGACATGCAGACTGAAGCTGAACATAATCTAGGTGGCGCTTTAAAAGCTTTGGAACAATATTAGAAATAAGATCCTAAGCCCAATAAGGGAAAATATAAAATGTCCCAAAGCCCTACCTAGTAATGGCGCTTCGCTGTTCCAAGCATCTTCCCCAACTCAGCAAGGGACCCCGACAACCCGGGACTTAATTCTCGTCATGACCACCATCATTACGGCCATGACCATGTTCATGATTGCACAGCCTTGGGAAAATCAAGATATATCCCAAACACTACATCCCCGAAGCCCTCAATCCTAACCGCTGCCAAGCAACAGACAGCCAGCCGTCTGGCAGCTGCTCGAGCAATTGTTTCTATGGGGAGAAGCTGAAAACGGCAGCCGCTGGGCGGGCATTATGGAGATTTAGGTTCATACAACAGAACAGCATAGAATAGAGCGGAAGGAAGAGTCCAGAATACAATACAATACCATACTCTACACTACACAGCACGACAATAAAATACGATGCAATACACTACATTCCATGCCAACATATCATGTGGTACCACATGGCATACTACCCAACATGACATCGTCATGTAACACAATATGACACAAATCACTTCATACCAGTATAATATCATGTCATGGTGTATCATATCTTCTCGTATCATGTCATAGATGATAACACACTGCAATTTCACATAAAGCAACTTAATATGATACCGAGAACATAGTACAGTAAGATATGGTTTGAAAGGATATGTATGATATGATATGCACAAACCTGAAACAATGTGAAATGATATGATATATGACCAAATGAAATGCATTGCATATGATCTGACATGACAGGAGATGAGATGATGTGAGATACGATGGTGTTTTGTGTGATATACTTCGTATAATGTGATCTTGTAGTATACGATAAACATCGATAAACTGCAATGTAATAGCCTAGGACCCAGAGCCGCTTGGTTTCGGATGTAACTGCGACTTCAAGTGCACCTCACGGGCGAGCGGACCGAAGAGATTGCTCCATAGGCCCGTATCTTTCAATGCCCCAGAGCATGGCCCGAAGTAAGTGACCATCCTTCATGCATCCGGCGGGCTTAGTCTTAGCAAGAAGACTGTGAGCAGGTCTCAGCGATTCAGGAAGCCCTGCCCCCAAATGGTCGTGGTCCCGCTGTTGCCACTCTTTTCTCCTGCGACCATCTGTGTCTGCGGTGGCGTGTGGGCGCCCACCTGACGGTTTACATTGAGGATCAGAGGGCTCGAGGCTGCTGCGTTGGGGATCCTCGTCCTTACGCCTTACACGCACACACAAACCTGGAAGCCTAAACTTTCTGAGGCCCAGTTCGGGATCTCGCAATGCCACAGCGCCTACTGGAGGAGCTCAGACCATCCCAAGTAGCAACTCTCGGATCTCTGAGCCCATGCTTTAGGAAAAATCGCCGATGAATGGGTTGTGCAGAATGGGGTCTTAGGCTCTGGTACGCAAGAGGCTTCCAGCACCTCACGTATCCTCGAGCACAGCCAAAAAAGAGTGGACATCTGCCTATCATCTCCAGCATCATGTTGCCAGTGCTGTTGGCTATCAACATCCATTAGTACATTAGTAGATCTTTGTGATTGAAACTCGCTGCTTGTTGCTCACCTCGGCGGTGGCATAGATATCACCGTGATTCTCCGGCATGGTGCCGTGGGGTAGAGGCGACAGCCCAACAAAAAGACATTTGGCAGACGAGGCGATTTCCATGGAACCAGGCGCTCGGCGCTTGAAACCCTACAGTCTCGATAAACCCTAAAGTCTCGTCCTAGACCGTAGACCGTAGAACTTAAGCCCAGCAGCGCCGGCAGCCCTGAAACTGCACTCGCAACCCATACAGCCTCGGAAAAAGCTAGATCGCTCCAAACTAAAACCTCTTAATCAATCGCGATATGGTTATTGCTATGAACCTCCCAAAACCCTACGGGCGCAGAGCCCCGGGCCTTCTTCCAGCGCACGCCTTGTGCAAGCGCTTCGTCGCAGTCCAGGAGACCCAGGCGCCGATGCGACCTGCAAGTTGGCTCTCAGCTGACTTTGGGGATTTGGGATTTCAGAGGTGTGGGGGAGTGCTTGTATGGGAGGTATAAGTTTCAGAGCTTTGGTGGGTGCTTCTATGGGAGGTATGGGGTTCACGTGGTGGCAGTAGGGTTTTGGGGCTGTGGGGAGAATTTGAGACGGAGCACTCGCAGTTCGAGGGTTTGGGGCTTGGAGTAGGGTGCCCCCATTATACTATAGTTACAATAAGGAACCCCAGAAATAGTATTGGTAATTATTTAAGCCCCCATGGCATCCCATACATACTACCAACCCTGGCGCCCAGCTTGTCCTGTGCAGTAGGCATCGCTTTACCAGACGCTCACGTTCGTCGCTACGTGTCACTACGGTCACTCTCACCAGAGCTGGCTGCTGCAAATAACCTTGTCAGCACACATGGCGCGGTTTATACTTAATAGGTACACCCGAGGCCCTAGACCTTCAAGCCCTTTAGCCGAGTTTACAAACGATCTGAGCCTGGTTGCCAGTGGGCTCTGGCGCATGGCTTCTACGAGCCGTGCCAGCGACGGCTCAGAAGGTGCTTTGGTCTTTATTTTCGGTTGCGGTGCCAGGTCTTTCATTGAGGAGTCAGGCCCTGGGTGGAGTTCTGACTGCAGATGGTGTCAACGGTGAGCCTCAACCAAGCACTGATATTCATGCCACGAGGTCGAGCTGTGAGGCTATGAGCACAGACATGCTGACTCAAGCCCTCGCCCCCGAACCATCTTTAACCTGGAGCTCTCTCATGGGCCTATGCCTGAAAACTCCTAAACCCTGGACTGCCTAGACGGGCCTACCATAAGCCGAGCAGCAAGGGAGGGACTGAGCCATCGAGGCAGAGGTTCGTGAAGGAGGTATCCACGGGTCCCCACTGCCTTACGGGTCGAAGTCGGTGAAGGGTGCAGGGTTCGAGGCTTACGGGTTTTGAGTCGGACTGCCAGAGAACTGTCGCCTAAGGCGGCCTGTGCGGAAGTACTGATGTGGGCAACAAGAAGATTTGGAGTGTGTAAAGACATGCCATGCAGTTCCAACTCTTGCGACACCGGGTTCAGCTCATTCCTCGATAGAAACGTCGCAGGTTTCAGTTGGAAACTCCAACAAAGCATGAGACTGAAGCTTCTAGGTAGCTCGATGACTGCTAGGCAGGGACATGGACACATCTGCACGCATCCCCCACCCACACGCGCACACACACACACGAAGACACACGGACACATACAGACCGACAAGGCAACACAAGGACAAAAAGCTAGACAACTAGACGACCACACGCTCTCACGACCACACAGACATACAGTACATACGTATGTAGGCATGAAAGATGTAAAGGTATAGGTATAATATAGGCGTAGATCTTGGTACAGGTACAGGCAAAGCTATATTTGATATAAGTGTATAGGTATATGGGTGTATAGCTCTGAACATATACATTTACACGCACATATATTTAACATATAGATATATTATCCGTGTGTGTACGCACTCAACGAGCCATGGTCAAGACTAGACCTGAAGAACCAAAACGAACTGAATGTTTACAGTGCGGGTTAGCGGACGTGCTATAGCCGAGGTCAGGACCTGCCTCCTTTACGAGATGTGTGTGCCACTTCTGAGCAACAACACATCCTGTAGCAGGGCCGATTACTAAATCTTGCAAAGATTCCGGAAGCTGCTTTGAACTGCAGCTGCCTCCACCGAAAATTGAATTATGGCCTTATGGTCTATCTGCCATGCAGTGTTTCTGGGCATATATGCACGGTTCGGTGCCTTTCACCTGTACATTCCGGCGACGCCGCCGATGGTCAAACAGCCAAACCCATTATAAGGCATTCTGTGTTGCACCGCTTGTGCACCAGTCTCTGTACGGGGGCACGTTGCAAAAGCATGTTGCACATCTCTCACTCCATCAGATGTGCACTGGGAGCTCTCCCATCCTCCGCCCCTCTCCCTGTTTCGCAGGCTTTCTCGCCTCTTCGAAGCCGAAAGGTTCCCAAGGATCGGAAGGCTGAGGCCAAGAGCCTCCCACCGGTGCAGGCCAGCTTCCCGGCTGGTGCCCCGGGATAGGGGTCCAGGGAGACGGGCCCGTAAAGGGCCCGAAGGGCCAGGGTACCACCTGGGGGCTCTGGGGCTCCTGGGGGCTCTGGGGCTCCATGGGGCTCTGGGCTGGGATGCTGGGCTGACTCTGCAGCTTCTTCGGGAAGAGGGAGACGGACTGATCGGTGATGTCGAAGACGGTGTAGTAGAAGGCCCAGAGAGGCAGCCCAAGGATGATGTTGGTCCCAGCCCCACCTTTTGACAGGGCCGCCATGTTGTTCAGGGCGATGAGGTCGAAGCTCACCGGCACGTCCTGCTCTCCGGCGCCAGGCAAATAGAAGGTTAGCCTCGCAGGCTCTCCGAAGTCGATCAGCGCGGCAGCAGCCTCGAAGACGTCCGGGGGAAGCACCAGAGCAGGGGTTCCTGTGTCCTCGGCCGTCCCACCCGAAGCCCAAAGATATGGCGATATTTCTGAAGGGCCTTCCGAAACCTCTGTAAAGTAGGGGCCATAATAATTAGAATAGGGTTTGGGGGCCATTCTACTATAACTATAATCAGGAGCCCCCACAAAAATAGTATTGGTAATAGTTAAGGCGCCTACATTATACCCACCTTCCGAAGCCAAGGTTCCATGATGCATTGCTTACCAGGCGTGTTCGGATCGCAATCGAAGTTGGCGAACTCCTGGCCGCCCAGCTGGATCTTCTGCACCGTGATGTCGTACCATCCGACCTCTCCCAGGACGGCCGGGCCCAGAACTGACGACTTGTTGTAGTGCCTGGGCCGTAGAAGCTTGGGGCTACTTTCAGAACTTCCACCAAACTCCCAACCAGCAGAAAGACACTAGAACCCAGGCCCCGGCACCCCAAGATGACCACGACCAAGCCCAAAGCATCGGTATATCCACAGCATCCTTACTTAACCCTGCTAAAACCCTTGAAGGACCCGAAAAGGACCCTCGTAAGAAACCTTATGGTACCCTTATAGGTCCGCTAAAGACCACCCTCCACCCCCACTCGAAGGTCAGGCGAGGAGCTCGTTCGTCACAGCCGCTTCATCAAGGTACAGTCGGCCCTGGTTCTCTCCCACCTGCCCGGACCAGTAGATACCAAGCTTCTCCACCCCACCTGAGGAGTTGGGTTCACGGTTATGGGGGCGTTACGGTTCAGGCTACATGGGTTAGAGTTGATCGTTTCAGGATGCTTCAGCTTTTGAGGATCTCTTGCATCGAGAACTTCGGGCGATTCAGCGAAGAGCAACAGGGTGGAAGTGACGCGCTCTAGCCGAATCTAGCTTGAGAGCTATCAGCCTACCAAGTAGAAACTGGCGGATCAGAGCTTCCAGGATAGTTCCAAAGGTCCCACCTTCCGATCGAAGCTGCTGGATCATCGGAGGTGGCACCACACCTGCTGCCTCTGGGCTCTTAAAGGGATTTAATTTTCAAGCTAACATAATTTTCAAGCTACCATAACAAAGAAACCCTATTAATTATTTACTATAGATCCCTATTTATGGCAACTTAAGTTAAATCCCTGAACAAGAACCCAGGCCTCTGGGCACGAAGCCTTGCCGGAGTCCCAGTTGGGCAGCGTGGTACCCGCAGGATAGGCAACCTCGCTGCAACCCCTCGCCACTAACCCCATGGAAGCCGGAGCTGCACAAAACAGATCCGATTAGACGATTAGATATGGTTAGATGAAAGATGTCGACTGCCAGGTGCCCGATAGTTTAGGTGGTGGAGAGTCTCAACGCAGCCTGGCGGCATCCAACTGACGGAAAGCAATGCCGAAGATTCCCTGAATGCCGTCTTTACACGGCATATTCTCCTCAAAAGCCATAATGCTGTACGAGGCCTTCTGGAAAGTCATGTTGCCAGCCAGGACGTCTCCCTGGACGAAGGGGCCCCAGTACCCCGTCGGATCACCACCTGGATTGTACTGATTGCAAGAGATGTAGTCCGTGGACTCAAAAGCAGCCTCTTGGAGAAAGCTGCTTTGACAAAACGCAAGCGTCGATGACCCTGTGTCGACAACCAGTTTCTGTGCCGGCAGCAGCTCACCGCTTGAGGAGACGGGTGAAACTGCCATCAGCAGTCGCTGACCTCCCGACCAAGAGACGGCAGATAGTGGGATGGAGGACTCTTGCACACTCCTGGATCGTTTGGCCACGGGAGCATACGTGGGGCGTTCGCGATCAGCCTGATTCCCAGGCCTCCCGGAACTCTTGAAGCGTCGCTTGGTTTCGTTGTTTCCATCAAACACCGACTCTGTTTGCTTCTTGACATGCTGCAGCTCCTCACAGCCCTGCAATGTCAGGAACAGACCAGATAGGACTGCAGGAAGGACCAAACGGATGAGCGCCTTTAGCTGCCACATCACTTCCAAGCTTCTCGCTATGCCTGCGGTCTTCCACCGAAGCAGGAGAGATCTTGCACTTCAACAAGCCTAGCCCCACAACTTAGGGCGTTCAGGGTCTATGGTTTGGGGTTACTGTAGGAACCTGATTAAGAAACCCTGGGCCTATAACCCCAAAATAGTAGGATTCATATAAGGAACCCAAATAAAGGGCCAAGGTGTCTTAATCAGGTTCCTACATTAAACCCCCCAAAACCATTATAGTACCCTTATAGTACCCTTTAAAAGAACCCTTATAGAACCCTAATAAAGGCCCAAGGTTTCTTTAGGGCTTCGGTTTCACGTCCCCTGGCCTGGTCTGCAGCTCTCGGCTCTGCGAGGAACGCTGCTGTGCTTGGGTCTGGTGAGCTGCGAAAGTCGGGCACGGCAAGCATAAGAGTAGCAGCAATCATCATCATTACCATCATAATGCGAACAACAGAAGTGGTAATAATAATGGTGACAATGATAGCAACCATAAGAAAACTAGCATAAGAAGAGGAACAAGAAGAAAATGGCGCAATAATACCAATTAACAAACCTAATGATAGTAGTAAGTATGATGGTGGTCATAGCGGTGCTGAAAGTAGTTAAGATACTGATAATGGTAATGATACCGGGACTGATACCGGTGGTGATGTTGAAGCTCAAGGTTATATTAATCATAGTGATCATGATGACGGTGATGGCAACGGACATGATAAGTATACTATGATCCCAGAATATCCAAATCTCGATGTCCCCCTCTCAAAAGGCACATTGGCAAGTAATGGTTCTGATTGTGACAAAGATGAAGATGATAATGCTCGAGGGCTTCGGGGTGCTTAGGGCTGTAGCATCTTCAGGGCGGCATGCTGCTTTCTGGGCCCTAGACCGACAAAGTTGTCGATGCCCCAAGAACTGCTATCATCACCACCACCTTTGCGGTCAACCGCCGCCAGGAACATCATCGTCATCGTCATGCCATCGCTCTGAGCTATGGCAGCTAAGGTGTATCGTGTTGGGGCGTATTTCGTTTCCTCGGAAGCGTCGCATGCACAGGTGCCAAGTTGGCTCGTAGGACCGGGGGCCCATTCACCACCCACCGGATTGAGAACACTTCTGCGTCCGAGGCACGTCAGGTGGCCCGCAGGGGTCCTCAGCTGTCTTCCGAATGCTCCCAATCTGAACGCAACACACTGGACCTTCGCTTTCCCTTGTGGCAAGGCTGACAACAGCCCTTCGCTCCACAGCCCGCCAAGTCCGGCGAAGAATGCTTGATGAAGGTAACTCTTGTGCATATCCGCTCAGTTGAGGTGGCTCCGTGTGCTCTTGTTTGCCATGCCTCAGGTGTACTTCAGGTTAACTTATGTTCGTATTTCGAAGCTGCCCCAAACATGCAGAGGCCTGTCTGCCTGCTTGTGTGCAGGTGTCTCGATGCGCAGTGGACCCTGTCTGAAGCGCCACTCATGCCGCCAAGCCACAGCCAAAGAGCTTGATTTGTGTTAACGACGCCGTGCGGCGCATGCACGTCCTCCATGCTGTAGCACACCTTAACGGTGGTGCCAGATTAATCGGCTCACCGACATCTGCGTGACATGCGCGGGAACTCGCAACATTTGGCAGGGCAAGCAGATTCGGCCGAAGTCATCTCCCAAGCTTAAATGCTTCTCTTCTCCGGAAACTGGCAGCGACATCAACCGAAAACCCTTCAAACTGTCCTCCTTGCACGACGCAGGCGGCCACAACAATGACTGAGGATCAAAGGCAGGCTCTGAACACCAAGCCTAGCAGCATACAGGAGGGGGCTTTGACCGTTGTCGATGTCCAGGCCTCGGGCGAAAGTTATTGGAGAAGCTTCTGGCTTGCGAGTTCACTTGGTCTACGAGCACAAGTGCCGGTCCCGCTTGCCAATTCCGAAATCTAGCAGGCCCAACACCGAAATCTTCCATCCTGACCCTGACTCGGCTCTAGACTCTATGCGACTACCCGTCCTTGAAGGACCCGGACCTGGCAGTCTCGACCAAAGGGGCAGCCGAGTGCCGGACAAATGTCTGTCTTCGCGGCAGGCTTCAAGCCCAACCTGGTCACGCGCAGTTCAAGGCTTTAGGGTTTAGGGTTTAGGGTTTAGGGTGGAGGTCTCAGGTCTCAGGGCTTGTAGGGTACCGAGGTTTTGGGCTTTAAGGTCTAGGTTTAGGGGCTTCTTTGGGCTTTTGGGCTTGAAGCTTTGAGCTCTTTTCGGGATACATGCCAGGTACCCTGTGTCAGGCCCTAATCTAGACGCAGGTCGGATCGCTGGCTCATTGTTTCGCTTTATGGGACTTTTTAGAAGAGCACTAAGTTTTTGCGAGGGCTCAGGCTCGAGGGTTTAAGACTTCGGGTTCAGAGGGCGTGCTGTCTGTTCTTCCGACTATGAAACCCTGGCAGATCCATCTTGGTTGAGACTCATTCCACCCCGTAGTTATGGTATAATAATACACGATAATTACAATATTACAATATAGTATAATATGCCACATACCCGGCTTTGCTACCGAGCAGCTTCAGGGAAGGCTTGGCCCATCGCCAGCGCTGCGCTTCATCCTTCGTCGCGCGGTGCTTGCGGTGCTTGCGGTTCTGGGAACTGTTCAGAATTTGGGAGGTAGCGCCTCGGGTTCCGTGTCCTACTAGTAGTTGGAGCAAAACTCTGTGAGTGGAACTTGTCTTCTCTGTCTCAGGATCCGTCTTGAGCATCCCAATCCAAAGGAGTGCTGTGGAAGGAGTAGATTCTGAGTGAGGATCCTCGTCCGGCTATTGCAGCAGCTTCCTGTTCGTCCAGAGGAATTAGACTTTGCTTCGCCCTCAATTTGAAGAAGGGAGCTGCAAGCTTTGCCTGGGTCTCACGTGGAGGAAGTATCTGTCGTTTCAAGGCTGTGTATTACACTTGAAGCGCGAACTCCATGCATCCCGAGCCCAGAACCGTCCAAAGCCCCGGTACCTGACTAGTGCCCTAAACCTAGACCCTAGACCCTAGACCCTCGGCTTTTTTTGCGCAAAACGCAGAACCCCAAGCCCTTAACCCTCGGCCCTTTTTTGCATATAACACAGAACCCTAAACCGTAACATCTTGCACAGAACCAGAACCCGAGCAAACCTCGCAGACTGCAGAAGATCCGGCCTGAAGCTGACACCGCGCCAGAGAGGGCACCTGGGGATCTATTTTACTGAATTTTTGTTTAAATGCAATGCTACTGAGGTTGTAGAGTTTAGCTTTAGGGGATGAGGGCTGAGGGGCTTTGAAAGGAAGCTCTTATCAGCCCTTGCTTGGATGTAGACACAGATTCGGGTCTACTGGCGTTTGGGGCGAGTATCGGGGCTTGAAACCAGGGTGTTCCATCAAGGCACCACCAACTTGGAGCCTGATTCGACTATTGCTTTAGCGTTTCGAGCTCTTCACAAGGGCTTATGCTGTCAAGGCAGTTGATGGTTGTGTGGCTGCTCTGCCAGATAAGTTTACGGCTGCTCTCTTACTACGACTTCGGCATGAGCCTCTTCTTATTGTTCTCGCCATTGTCCTTCGTCCTGGTTGTGTGACCACGTTAGAGAAGGCCGATGACATGGCCTGTGCTGTACTGTGGTGGCTTTCACATGGTTGGAATTGGCTTCTTGCACTTCCGATCGTCGAAGATTTCTTTCTGTCCGTGAACCTGCGAAGTTTCTCTGAAAACGTCCGAATGTCGACCTAGTGTCTATAAGGAGTGTGTGGATTTGAGGCTTCGCAAGCACTGTGAACGACCTTCTTGCCTTGTCGCAAAGTATCAAACCTAGAACTTTTATGCCCCCTCACACAAACAGAAGCTGCTCTCACCCAGCGTGCATGTGCATGTCCGTATGTGTATACATATATATATATATATAGACAAAAATATATATATATATATATATATATATATATACATATGTATATATATATATACATATGTATATATATATATACATACATACATACATACATACATAGATATATATAGATATATATATATATGTTTATATATACGTCTGTGTGTGTGCGTGTGTGTGTGTGATGCTGACATATATGTATATATATAGAGAGAGAGTTAAAATTATATGTATATATACACACACACGTACGTATATGTACATATGCATGTCAAACATGCATACATGCATACATGCCTACGTACCTACATACACATACCCATACCCATACCCGTACACATGCACACACGCAAACACATAAACACACACACACACGCACACGTACACGTACACATATCTATACACATGCACATACACATACAATATACACATAAACATACACGTACTGACACGTACCCATACCCATACACATGCACACACAAACACATACACATACAAATACACGTACACGTACCCATGCACATTTTTTTGTCACCCGCACTCGACGAATCAGGCGAAGTTACTGCTTGTCAGTACTCAGACTCCATGCAGAAGACACTCATTATCACTACAACGATCCCTCTCCGGACATGTTCAATTCCTTCCTCAAGCTCAATAATGTTCACCACTGTCACCCGGAAACCAGCACTGTGACATCTGCAGGCAGGCACACACTCGCTCCCGCTGCCAAGGATATGCACATAAACATACGCATACACATACATATACACATACACATACACATACACATGCACATGCACATACACATACACATACACAACACATACACATACACACATAAACATACACATACCCATACCCATACCCATACCCATACCCATACGCATACACACGCAAACACATACATCCACGTACACATATCCATACACATACACATACGCATACACATATACATATTACCGCCCCATCCGCCCGCGTGCCCTCACGTCGGGGTCCGCCAAGGCCGTAAGGCAGTGCCCTGGGAAGCAATTGAGGCTTCGAGAACTTTCTGTACAAAGGGGCTCATGGGTTGGACGCTTGAATGGTCTTTTGTATTACTGTTGCTATAATAATAACGACGAATATTATTAGTAGTAGTTGTAGTAGTGGTGGTAGTAGTAGTAGTAGTAGGAGTAGCCGTAGGACAGCTTATGCATGTATGGTTTAAACAATCTCTGCTGAGAGTGGGTTCACACCTCTTCATCCGTAAAGCTTCGACTCCGTCTTTAGGGGCTGCAGTCATATCTCATGCTCTTGCGTAGCACTACTTCGACATGGCGCAATGTGGTGCTCTTTGTCGCGTTGTGCATGAGCATCTTGATGTAGGTCCTGACGCCGCCTGTCGACGTGGAGCAGCGCTGCGCCACCTTGATGCTGCTCCTGCCTGTCTCTCTTCCCTTTTCTGCTTGCTGCCTTCAGCAATCAGCTCCCTGCCAACAACGGCGATCCGCCAGAAGACAAGAAGCCTGTCCCAGGGCCTAAACTCGAAACCCTAAATATCACCCTGAAGCAGCCCCAAGCCCGAAAGTCGACTTTACAATCCCAACCCCAAACCTTAAACCCGAAACCCTTACCCGAAACTCTGAACTCTGCTCAGAAAAATCCCCAACTGCAATCCACTCTTCCAATCCCCGAGCTTCCGAGCCCTGTTACGCAATTCAGGGTTTAGGATTCGACCGGGTTTAGGGGTAAGGTTTCGGGTTTGGGGATCCGACAGGGTTTAGGGCTTAGGGGTTGGAGTCATATGACAAGAAGCAGCAGATAGATAAACCTTGGGTGCTGCCCCCACCCTGTAACAGTCTGTATTAGGGGTCATATTCAAGGCTATATAGAAGTGTTATGTTTTTAATGCTGTTCAACTGTGGGGGCAGTATCCAAGATAAACCCTTTTGCAACTGGGGGCCAAGTAATGCACCTGCACGGAGCTGGGTGAACATGAAAGCCCGTGATGCCCCAACATAAACCCTAAATCCCAAACTCTAGGACCATTTTTCCTAAACCCTAAACCCTGAACCCTAAACCCTAAACCCAAGATAAACCCTAAATCCCAAACCCTGGGAACGACATGGATGGCGAGCACCACCTGTAGCCAGGACGAGGCGGAATGTGTCGGTGCCCTCGACAGCCTTTTCGGATCTTCGGCAAAAGCACTCCAAGGATTCAGACTTCAGGGTTTCGGGTTCAAGGTTTAAGGCTTTCCAGACAGGAGGAGAAGGCTGGCAAAATGACATCGGATTTGGACCCACTCTCGTACTGCAAGATTCTGCACACTGCGAGGATAGCTGTCGGATGCTGCAATCTCTGGATTGATCACAGCAAGCAGATCCATCACCCATGTTCAATTTCTCGTACGCACAGGAATCGAACATCAATGCCATACTCCACCTGGCCTTAAGCTTGGACTAAGATTGGACAAGCAGTCTCCCCTTCCAAGCAGCCAAAGCAGGAGAAAAAAAACGCGGTATAGGGTGATCTTTTCGGGTCTGAGAAGGGCTCGAAGGATTGAAATCCCCAAAGGGTTGTCAAATAGGATTTGCCAGAATTCCTCCTCCGACTGCTAGGAAGGAGTTTGTGCAGACTGGTGCACGAAGTCCCAAGCTTCCAGCCTTCGTAAAATACAGAAGCCTGAATATTTGATTACCACTTGTATTCCTTAGGGTTTCTGACTATGATTATCGTAGACTATGCCCCAAAGGCGATTCGAACTACTGAGGCCCGTATATTACTTGACAACCGGCTCAGCCGAATCACAACACCCAGGCACAGTGGCCTCTGCATGGAAACGCTGCTCCTCGGAAGCCTGCAGACCACACGGCCCTCCGGCCGGTGTGGGGGTGTAGGGCTTGCAGGGCTGATACTGCCAGGTGGTGTTCTGACTGTGTGTATCTTCACGACGATGGGTCCTCTTCGTCGTACCGTGAACCTGTTTATGTATGTAGCCGGTGTTCAGCTTGTTTGTGAAGACGTTCATGGCATGTCTACATGTCCAGATGTTGTCTGTCTACTCCTCATGGAACTTGCAATAGCTTGGCACGCATGTCTCCGTGCATTTTTACACAATCTTGTGCTTGAATGTCCACCTGCAGCTCCATGTAGACATTCGTGCTGTGCATGTCTGAATGCATGTGTGCCGACATGACTGGCCTGTAGACCTCGAGCGCATTTGCATGACTTGCACAACCTTTAGCAAGAGTAGTAGCAGTTGTTGTTGTGGCAGTAGTACTGGTAGTCGTAGTGGCAGTAGTAGCAGTAGTAGTAGTAGTAGTACTGACGACCTTGCTCCTGCTCCTGTTGCCCAGGCTGCACCTGGCCGCCAGGTGCGCTAAAACGACAGGCGCTCCACTGAACCTGCCCGGGGGCTTCTGCGGACCAGGGTTCCACCGCAAAAGCGCCTGAAGCCTCGGCCCTACCCGTGCCCCCCCAAAAGGGTTCTGAAAGCTGAGGCTTCGGGGTGCAGGATGTCGAGGCAATATCGGGGCCCCAAAATAGTGTAGGTAATGACACAGGCCCCTATACTAAACCCTTATAGTAGCCCTTATAGACCCTTTATAAGAACCCTTTAAAGTATAGGGAATTATATTAAGGCCCCCCTAATCTTATGGACCTCAGGGATCCATCTTGGAGGGCTTCGAGCTATTGGCGCCTTTCTGTCTGGTGAAGCTTTCATAAACTCTCGTCTTGGGCGGTGCCTGGTTTAGGGTTTGAGCTCAAAACTCAGCCGGCTGTGCATTCGGCTGTTGTGCATCAAGGATCCCGGCAATTGTGGGTAGAAGGCCTTCTCTGATTGCCCAAACCCCCCACGCCGCGACTGCCGCTGACTTCAGCACCAAGGGTCACCCTAAACCCAAAATCGTACTAAACTGAAGACCTCCCACGCTCTTTGAACCCACATGCCCCGACTGGCCTGGCCCTCGCTGGGCACATCGAGTGGTGAGCCTGGCGCCAGGCAGCCTCGATCTGACGAGGGGCTGAACCGCTACCTAAACCTCCCAAAATAGGTCAAATAATGGCCCAACACCTATGAAAGGCTATTAATATAGTCTGCACATACTACTTCTGGGGTCCAGGTAGACTTCTTTGCAGGGTGTAGGGGTGAGGCGGGCGATTGCCCGTCAGCGAAGAGCCAAAGAAAGGACGACATATGCATCCTCAAAGAATGCGCACACAGTGAGCAAAGAGCAGAATATTCTTGTCATAAACTTGCGGCAAAAAAGGTTGGTTGCGGAAGTCGGATCCCTGAATCGTGTTTGGGGGGGCCAGGAGCCCGAAATCGGTACAGCCAAGTCCCGTGGTAAAGAGCATGTACGCGTGCGGCTGAGTAGTTTGTTTGATCCACTGATCGCATGAAGCAAGTCTGTCAGCTCGTAAACCTCTTTCTGAAGGGCAGTACGAACTTCTTGTGCACACATGAAACTCCATTTTGTCAAGGGTGAAACGGAAATATATAGAGCAACCCAAGGCAAATGAGATTTTGGCAGCAAGTCTCGGCACAGGCCGCTTTCTGGACAAACAAGTTCAGTAGTCATCAAGGTCATCTGGAAGACCCCGGCGGTGTCACAGAAATGCACAGGAGTGAGGCGCACGTGGGGCATCACCCTGGCATTGAACTGAATGGTTTCAAGTTCCGAGAAATGTGTGGTCAAAGAGCCACTTTCAACCCCCAATGCCCCAAAGGCTCTAAGCTCGCAACCCCACTCGGGACTGATCAGCTGGTCGTCACGGAGCTGCCACACTTGGCCTCCAGTCAGCGCGCGCTCTTCGGTACCAGCAGTATCTGAAGGGCACAAAGGTGGCTTGGATGAACGTCTACTCGTCCAAAATAAACAGCTATAATCGGAAACCGGGCGCACGGGCTTCAACACGAGGCCTCATTGGCTTCAGGGTTGCAAGCCATCCCCATCCCCACCTACTTCCCAGCCCTGCCCAGGTGTAGCTCGCGTCGAAACGTGCAGCTGAGCAGCCGAGCGCTCAAACCTCCGAACATCAAGTCTGTAATCCTGAACCGAAGCGGATCATACCACCATGGGCCACGACTGTTCGGCGGCTTGCGGTGGATACACCTTGGCAAAAGGGTTTGTTGTGCTCAGGGTGTCTGCTTGTGTCTGTGAGGTTTGCGGCCCCGCAAACGAAGTATCATCTCCAACCAGGGTCGAAGCTCCCTCGAGGGGTTCACAAACCCTCACACACGAAATAAACCTGAAACCCAGAAGGATCACTGGCAAGCGATGAGCCAGTCGCAGTGGGTTTAGGGCTCATGCGTGGTCCACTATCGCTACGCCTTAGACACGCCAATTATCCCTTTCAGCCTTTACCAAAATGGCAGCTGAGGAGCCCGTACGGCCCCGGGTTGCCCAGGCGACCTTGACTTTCAGCGTTGCTTTTGGGCCTTCTAGTTCTTATGGTTGACATGAAACATATAGGAGTTTCCGAAAATTAGGGGTACCTTATTTGGGGTCCTGATAATCAGGATCCTACTATTTAGGGTATTATATTAGGGTCTCCTATTTTCGGAAACCCCCATACATTACATCATACACATATACGAAGTAATACATGTAACTTGTATATCGCTTGCTTTGAGGCACTTTTTACGAAGGAGGAGTAAGAGCTAAGGGTTTTATTTTGAGGGCCTTTTGGTGTCTGCAGGCTCACTGCGTCCTCCAGCCCACTTTGGGCTTAGGGTTCAGAAGTTAGGGCTCAGGATTGAAGCCGTAACTTGAGGCTATGGACGAACAAGGCGTGTGAAGATTTCAACAACTGTGGCATATAATTGCCAATGCTCACCCTTCAAACTCCTCACTAGTACTATACAACTCTGCTCATGTCCATCCGTACTTTAGAATGCCAAGTATTCCCACGCGTACTATCTCAGTCTAGTAGCATAAACCCTAAACCCTAATCCCTAAACCCTAAACCCCAATCCCTAAACCCTAAACCCTAATCCACGGGCACATCCCTCTGAGCTGCGAACCGTCCAAACCTGGGGCCCAAGGCTCCCCCGGACTTGGAGCTCTGGGGTTTGTTTTGACTCAATAAGTAGTAAGACCCTAAACCCTAAACCCAGTAAGGGGTTAAGGGTCCCTTTGAGGGATCTGGTTTTTGGGGCCCATTATACTATAATTTATTATAAGTTGAATAAGGAACCCTAGGAATCTTAGTTGCTGAGTTCATAAGCCCCCAAAAAGTGTACACTTCTAGTTTTTATAGTGGGTCATATTATTCCAAAACGTGTAAAGTGCATCCACTCAGCTACTACGTCTTACTAAGTAAGGGGTTAAGGGTCCGTTTGAGGGATCTAGAAGGGTACCATAAGGGTTTAGGGTTTAGGGTATTGCGAGTCTCCTAACTCGGTCCGGCTTTGGTGTCTGCAACATCAGCTTCGGGGGGCCCAATCGGTTCTTTCTTCCTCTTAGGGTTTAGGATTTTTTCCCACCCGCTTCGCTGACTAGGTCGGTTTAGTGTTTAGGGTTTAGGGTTCCATCATATCTCGGGTGCTCTGGTCTGGGGGTTTGGGCTGGGAAGACTAGGGGGTTTCAGATAAGATATATGTAGGGGACTCCAATTGAAATCCCCATAGTGGTATTCGGAGTTTGACCATTTGAGGACCCCTATGCAAGACATCCCTATCGATAAGAAATGAAAGTTAAAGTGCGGGGTGCGGGTTTTGAGGCTGAAGGCTTGGGGCCTGGGTTTGCTTAAAGTTAAAGGCCGAGGGGACTTAGTAAGCAGGGTATAGAAGTAGACTCTTTGATATTTCTAGAGGCGTTATCTGTATTGTAGCTTCCGTCTACCCAGAACCAGGTTTACCAGACTCTGATAGAGGGTTTGTGGGTGTAGTGCAACATGCGTTCTACAAGAAGCCCTCAAAAACATGTGTAACCGGTCAAGCTTCTGTATTACTCCTGCTCGTGGTTGATCTGTAGCGTTGAGGTGTAACAACCAACCAGACTCAACAACAGCAAAATCAGGCTTTTGTAGGCTCTGAGCAGAGGGCTCTGCGTGGTTTCTACGGGAGTCCATAGAGATTTCCAGAGTTTCTTATAACTGAGTGCATTGCTTTGGTGAGATCTTATGCAACAAAAATCTACTAGTTGGAGTTCGGTGTTAGAGCCAACTGTGAAAGAAACTCCCAGGTGTATCCATGAACCCAAGTCTCGACCCCCAACTTTGAAGCCTGAACCCAAAGCCCTACTGTAAACCTTTTACCTGTTCATTGGAGGCCTCAAAAGGTGGGACTCTTATTTTGGGATTACCCCACCTACCTTCATCCCACCTTTTGAGGCCCCTGAGTTCAACAACTTGGACCTGGCCGCCAAGAGGCAGTAGCTGGCTGAACCATGAAGGTTCCTTTAGGGAAGGGGGCCTTTAAGTGATCCTATAAGCGCCGCAGTGGCTTCTGTAAGCTGCTGGGTTAGTCCGAAAAGCCTCTGAAAGAAACATTCATTCGTAGGTAAGATCCTCCAAAGATGCTCAAGAAGGGGTTAACTTAGAAGCCCCCATGACCCCCAAACGTAACCCTCTTGAGGAGCCTTTTCTTGAAACCCTGCGGTCTACCACGGGAGTATACGTCTTCTGCAAGTGGCTTAGGGTGTAAGAGTTAAGGGTCAAGGCCTTAGCGCTTCAGAGTTCTGGGTTTAGGGCTTAACATGAAGGGAAGCTGTGACTGGGGGAGCTGCACGAGGGTAGCCTTGCGAAAAAGTCCTGTTCTATGTCAAGGAGAAGGCACGGGCCATCGAAATCGCTGAAGTCCCACAGCTTTGCTTCGGGCTTCAGTTTCTTTTAAATGACTCCACGACGAGCGAGCTCAACATCACCGAAAGAGTACAGCAGATGAGGAGAAGAAGCCAAAGCTTCCGACACGATGATGACATCAAAGACTGCCTCCCACCTGTTCAAAAAAACCAAGCAAAAAACAACAATGTATATATATATATAACTGTATATAGTTCTAACAGTAGAAACGATAAGATTCATCCTCATAATCGTCATCATGATAATCATGATAATACTGATGGCAATAATACGTAATAAGACGAAGAATAGCAATAACAATAATAATACTAGCAATAGTAACAATAACTTCAATAACCATAATTCTAATAATAGTATCGCCCCTCTTCGGCCCCTGGTCAGGAGTACATGCCTGAAACCCTTGCCTCAAGATGCATGATTCACGGCTTCTTCGTTCGGGTTTCAGTCGGCCTCCAAGTCTCTGAGGTGATGTCGGAGGATAGGGTTTTGTGGATACTATAAGACAACCGAAAGAGGCACCCTAAGGAATGGTAGTTGTAATAATCCTGGTATCTACATGCACGAACCAAGTCAAAATTGAAATGCTGACGAGGGTTTCGGAATTTCCGCCCCAAGGGCTTTGCGGTTTACAGTTGAACTAGGCCTTAAACGCAACAGCCTTACCGAATCTCCCACACAAATCCTAAAACTACAAACAAAAACAGCCCGAATGCCGAAAACCCGCACCCTCAAGCAAGAAATCCCCAAATCGTGCATCTCCAAACCCAAAACCCTTCAACACCCCATAGAAGTCCCTTGTAGAACCCCTGGCGAAGACCTCCAAGGGCCGATGCCGCTGCAGCAGGACAGCGTGCCGACCTGCAGAAAAAAAAGAACAGGGTTCAGGGTTCAGGGTTTAGGGTTCAGGGTTTTGGGTTTAGGGTTCACGGTTTAGGGTCTTGGTTGGGGGCTCCACCACCTCAAGTCAAGAAGGGTCGCGGGCCTGCCGCCCCAAGGTCGTGAAGGGTTTGGGGCCGTGCCTTGGACGCTTGGCGTCCATTTGACGCAATAGTGTTTCCTTATATAAATCCCAAAGTCGCCACCTTCGAAACCTTTGAGCGGCCTCCTGAATCCAGCTATGGGGAAGCAAAGCGCCGTGCTTCTGAATCCCGCCAGATATGTTTGGACGTGCCTGTACGTGGGGGAAAGCATTCTGGTCGCGGTCCCGAATCCGTGGAAAGCCATGTGGGCCGTGGTCCAAAACCTTCCAGCATTTGAGTGACGAACCGACTTGAAGGTGGTAAGTTGCAAGCACTCTACCCTGCAAAGCTTCTGCTCTAATTACCCGGCCGTGCCGTCCAGATGGTGTTTTCCGTCCAAGCCTTGCCTATCAACATGTCGACCTCTAGGACTCTAGAGCACACGACTTCGACGGGAACCTCAAAAGGGAACTTCGACGTAGCCGTCAGCCAGCGCCAGTGAGAACACGCGCCGGCACTCGGATGGGTCCCCCTCCAGGCCCTGCTGCAGGAAATCAGGGATCGACCGGCCCTTGGCAAAGTCGGCCGCAGTCCAGTTGCGGCAGTTCCGGATGTCGAGCCTCGCACCGGCCGCGATGAGCGCTGCGGCGCCCTCGAACTGAGCGGAGCTGATGGCTTGCATCAGCGGCGTGCTGCCATGCACGTGGTAGGCAACGGTCGTCAGAACAGTGGTTCGTCCCAACCGATACTGCAAGGCCTTTGCACCAAGAAGCAGCCGGCCCAGTCGCCTAAAGTCGCGCTGCAGATTGAACTGAAAGTTAATGTCAGCACGTAAGCCGATCAGACGCTGCACCAGCTCTGCAGAACCGCCGCGAGAGCCCGTAGCAGACCAGAGTGCCCGTGAAAGATCCAACAAGCCTGGGCGGCCCTGTAGCAGCAGCTCCTCCAAAGCTGCTGTGGATCCCGAAGAGGCGGCGGCCTCAAAACTATTGGCACCAATCAAACTTTGGGCCAGGGGGTTGCCGCCTGCGCGACACAGCAGCCTGATGTCCTCAACATTGTCAGACATGGCTGCAATGTGCATGGTGCCGCCAGCTACTCCACCTTCAAGCTGGGCCCTCGCCGCCAGAAGGAACTGCGTGGCCTCGTGGTGCTTGAAAAAAATCGACAGACTCAGTGCCGGCATCCACACAGGAAAGCCCAGCATTGGCTCGTCCCTCGAAGTCCGGCAGTTCACATCTGCACGCTGCTCCAGCAGGCCTCTTAACACCTCGGTGTTCCCAGCCAACGCTGCATAGTGCAGCGGCCGCCACCCGGCGCTGTCGGCCTCGCAGATGTTCCTCAAGCCGTTCTGGTGCAGAAACTCTGCCACCACGCCACCATCGCCCTCGCAGCTGGAGAGCATGCCAGCCAACGGCGGAATCTCCAGCCCACGCAGATGAACAGTCTGTAGGTTGAAGTGGCGCCGGAATCCAGGGAGGTCGCCCACTCGCAAGGAGTGGTTCAGCTTTTGCGCTACGATCTTCCGCAAAACAGGGGCCAGCTTCTGGCGATCATCCGTGACTGTAAAGTCGCCTTCCCCGACGGAGCCAGTCGGAAATGATAGCGCTGTACCAACAGCTTTCATGGAAGTCTCGCTCTCTATCAAAATCCAGAGGCTGTCTGGCGACAGTTCGCGTGCAGCTCTTTCTAGGCGGCACCACCCCCGCCTACTCCAAGTTTGCACGGATAACACGTGGGCCTCGAAGGGACAATCGAGCACCGGGCAGAGAGCCAGAAAAAAGTGGCTTTTGCATACATAGGCTGGGATGCTGTTTATGGCGTTGGCCTGTTGGCTGCCGTCTCCGTCATCGGCTCCATAAGACTTGCGCTGCTCCAGCTGTGGGCAGGAAAAATAGTCGTACCAGAGAAACAAAGACCGCGCCTGGAAAGCCTTCATGGGAAACGGCTTGGCCGTTCTCACAGCGCTTTCCGTGGTTCCGTCCAGTGAAACAAATCCACGGCCCCTCAGGAGCCGCCTAACGGCACCCTGTAGCGTGTGCATCTGCTTGAAGTCGGGGTCGGGGTGGTGCTTGGCAAGCCACTGGTGCGACACGAAAGCTGCCCTGCCGATGTCCTCACTGAAGACGGTGAGCTCGCCCCGTGCCTGAGGCATGATCAGCATGTCAGAACCGAAAGTAGAACGGAGTCGGAGGTTGGTGGAGTGAGGCGACGACTGCAGAGGGTTACAAACGTGAGGGAACGAGGTAGCCAACAGCAAAGGTGAATTGCCTAGCCTGCTGAACGACATTTGTTTGGCTGGGTCGTCAGCTTCGGGGGGACGAGGTTACCCCCCCCCCCGTGCAAACGGCTCAGAAATGCAAGACACCCTCTCAGTGCGGCAGAAGCACTGGTGATGGAGATTACTGCACAAACGTACAAAACCGGCATTGAACACTGCTCCTATATGCCGCTTGCAGAACACATGAGGTGTAGGCTGTCAGTACGCATCCTCAAACAAGACGAACTGTACGTATGCACCCCCATCAAAAATTGCAATGCAAATTGCTCTCGCTCTCGCTTCTGCCGAGTCCCGTTTGGAAACAAGCGACAAGACAAGACGCTGCTGTTTGAGCTTGCCTTCAGCGCTGTACTTCCTGTAGTGTCGTTCTGCAATGACACAATGCTAGAGGGCGGGATACGAGGGGGGTTTACCAGAGCTTGGGGTTCGTGACAGCACCAGCCTTCAAATCCTCGTGCGGCTCCACGCGGGTCATGTTCAGTAGAACGTCCGACGCGACGGTGTACATGGGGAAGAGCATCGAAGGAGCCTAAGAGAAGGGTCCCAGCCGACCCGGAAGCTCTAAGTCCCTCCGCCCAATCGCCCTAATCTACTTCAGCACCCCCAAGCATGCGACGAAGCTCATGTGTGCAGGGCTTAGCCTAAGAAGCGACATGCCCCAGTGTAGCTATCCAAAGATGAGGCCCAGCAGCGTCGGCTTCTTCTGGTAGCGATCTGGCATGGATCTCCAGCGGTGTCAACCATTCTCCCGAGCCACAGAAGGCCATGGGCTCAAACGGGTAGCTCTCCAAATTATTCTAGGTGACCTAAAACAGGACCCTACTTTAGAGAACTACCCAAATGGTGAAAGGGGCAGCCTCAGCCCCGAATCCGCAGTAAATGCTGCCAACTATCTCGATCTCGGCACAGCTGCTACAAGCTGCTGCCAAAAATCTTAGTAGTCTTAGTACCTCCTCCCTGAAACAAAGAGAGGTGATAAGGTGTGCATAGGGTGACACTTCCTCTTGCCATTCCATGTCCAATGATAGTCTAATGCCAACAGAGGCCATTCTAGCTCCTGTGGGTCTTGTCATCAGACTAAAACTCCAATGTGCTCCATGCAGATGCAGTTGGAAAGCGCGGTTTGCACCTATGCTGGAGGGGTTGAATTTCGGCGGGCAGCGACAAAGGACTTCTCCACATCATAATCATCGAGTGACATCCAAGTGCCCACCTCTTCCTGCAGATCACCCGTAACCTCTCTCACCCCAGGCGACGATTGAATTCCCCTAAACCTAAAACATCAAGGAATCAAGGCCCCAAAAGTCTCCAAGAAGATCGCTTCGGCGGCGTCTGGGTTCATGTGGACACGATCTGAAACGAATCTTTTCAGACCGGAATGCAAGTTAAGGGTTTAGGGTTTTGGTTGAGAAAAGGACTCTCCTGTTTATCTCAAGCTAACAAATGCTTGATGGTGACGGAGTCCTGCTGGGACATTGCGCGCAACCAACTGTTCACGGTCGCGCTGCAGAGAGACTATGACACTTCGACGAAAGGGATCGAATCTACACTACACGTGTCACACTTACGGCACAGGCTCCAACAAGCCTTGCATTGCAACAACCCTCAACATTCTCAAAAAGGAACTTCCACGTAGCCATCAGCCAGCGCCAGTGAGAACACGCGCCGGCACTCTGATGGGTCCCCCGCCAGGCCCAGCTGCAGGAAATCAGGGATCGACCGGCCCTTGGCAAAGTCGGCCGCAGTCCAGCTGCGGCAGTTCCGGATGTCCAGTCTCGCACCGGCCGCGATGAGAGCTGCGGCACCCTCGAACTGAGCAGAATTGATGAAGTGCATCAGTGGCGTGCTGCCATGCATGTGATAAGCAACGGTCGCCAGAACTGTAGTTCGGCCCATCTGATACTCCACGGACTTTAAGCCAAGAAACAGCCGGTTCAGTCGCCTGAAGTCGCGTCGCAAATTGACTTGAAAATTGATATCAGCACGGAGGCCGATCAGGCGCTGTACCAGCTCCGCAGAACCTCCACGAGAGGCCGCAGCGAACCAGAGTGCTCGGGAGAGATTTAACGAACCCGGGCAGGCCTGTAGCATCAGCTCCTCCATTGCTGCTGTGCATCCCGAAGAAGCTGCAGCCTCAAAGCTGCTGATGCCAAGCAAGCTTTGGCCCAGCGGCTTGCCACCTGCGCCGCACAGCAATCGGATGCCCTCGACATTGTCAGAAGAGGCCGCAAAGTTCATGCTAGGGGCCAGTCCACCCTCAAGGTGGGCCCTCGCCGCCAGAAGAAACTGCGTGGCCTCCTGGTGCTTGAAGAAAGACGCCAAGTCCAGTGCTGACATCCAAATCGGAAACCCAAGCATCGGCTCGTCCTTCGACGTCCGCCAGTTCACATCTGCACGCTGCTCCAGCAGGCCTCGCAACACCTCGGTGTTCCCAGCCAACGCTGCGTAGTGCAGCGGCCGCCACCCGGCGCTGTCGGCCTCGGCGACATTCCCAAAGCCGTTCTGGTGCAGAAACTCTGCCACCACATCATCATCACCGTCGCCTTCGCAGTTGGAGAATGGTGGGATCTGCAACCCACGAAAGTGAACCGTCTGTAGGTTGAAGTGGCGCCGATATCCAGGGAGGTCGCCCACGCGCAAGCAGTGGTTCAGCTTCTGCATAAGGATCTTCCTCATAACCTTGGCCACTTTCTGGCGATCGTCCTCGATCGTGAAGTCGCCTTCCCCGACGGGGCCAGTCGGAAAGGAGAGCGCTGTGCCAACGGTTTGAATCGAAGTCTCGCTCTCGATCAGAATCCAGAGGTTGTCTGGTGACAGCTCACGTGCAGCTCTTTCTAGGCGGCACCATGCTCGTGTACTCCAACTTTCCACAGATAACACCTTGGCCTCCAAGGGGCAATCGAGCACGGGGCAAAGCGCCAGAAAAAAGTGGCTCCTTGCTACATAGGCTGGGATGCTGCCAATTGCATGAGCCTGCTGGCTGGTGTCTCCTCCATCGTTGTGCTGTGGGCATGAGAAATAGTCGTACCAGAAAAACAGGGCCTCCACCTGAAAGGCCTCCATCGGGAACGGCTTGGCCGTTCGCACAGCGCTTTCCGTGGTTCCGTCCAGTGAAACAAATCCACGGCCTGTCAGGAGCCGCCTAACGGCACCCTGTAGCGTGTGCATCTGCTTGAAGTCGGGGGCGGGGTGGTGCTTGGCAAGCCACTGGTGCGACACGAAGGCTGCCCTCCCTATATACTCACTGAAGACGATGAGCTCGCCCCGTGCCTACACCACGTCAGGACAGCAAGGTCGACACACACACACACACACGCACGCACGCACGCACGCACGCACGCACGCACGCACNCGCACGCACGCACACACACACACACACACACACCCGCGCGCGCACGCACACACACACACGCACACACACAGACACACACAAACAGACACACACACACAGACACACACACACACAGACACACACACACACAGACACACACACACACACAGGGGAAGAAACGAGCAGTGAGAAGGGCTCATAATTGTCGATGGCTCGTGGAGTGATTTCAACGGGCTCCCATGTCCGAAACAGGCCAAACGTGGGCAGCATGCATGTTAAGCGGTTGAGCACATCTGCACCGTCTGCACAATCGGGCATCCCGCCAAAACTTAACATACTGGATGTGTCGGATTTCCACAGGTGGGCGCGTACTGGAATTCCTGGCACCACTGGCCTTCAACTCCTCGTGTGGCTGCACCCTCGTCATCTTCAGTAGAACGTCCACCGCAACGGTGTACATGGGGAAGAGCATCGAAGGAGCCTAGGGAGCTCTGAATCTCCCGAAACAGCCTCAAGCCTCCTCCGCGACGAAGCCAATTTAAAGCTTGAGCCCACCAATAAGACACTGAATCTGCAACCTGCTGCGCTCTGGCGACCCAAGTCTATAGGGACAAGATCAAACAAGTCCAAGGCAATGGCCTCACCCAAAGTGTTCCTGCCTCTATCTGCATGTATGCCTGAAGACCACAAGTGCCCCCCACATAGGCATCTCCTTTATGCAGCTCAGCGGCGTCTGCTTCATCTGGCAGTGATCTGGCATGGATCTCCAGCGGTGTCCGGGATTTCCCCGAAGCACAGCAGGCCATCCGCTGAGACGTGAAACTGTAAACTTGGAGCCCAAAGCCTGAATCCGAAGTGCCTGCAAGCCATTCCGATTCTGCGTTTCTTTTTGCTGCGATATCCCAACCCCACTGGCTCCAGTCGGTATGGCCACTTTTTTCAAGACCGTTCCTGCTCTTGTCCCTTCGCTCATACTACAGACTGGGTATGCCGCATGTTGAGTGTGCTTCTGGATCTCGAAACGGCTGTGCCCCGGCAAAAATATGGCTCAGAGGAGGGCCGAACATGGAATCGTCTCTTGGGTGCTTTAGGTTCGCGTGTATACTCCCGGAATGCATACCTTGAGAATAGTTTGAGAATCGTCGACATCCGAAGGCTCAAAATGATTGAAGCAGGTCTCAATTCGGCTACTAATTCGCATCCAGCAAGCTTCGCACCTGCAGGTCCTCGTTCTTGGGTGCAAACCATTGCCCTGCCGCTCGCAGCAAGAACTAGGTCGCAGAGGTGTAGAAGTGGGGCAAAGCTGGAGGGGACAAGCACTCATTGTCTGCCTGTCGCAGTCTCGTCGCATTTGGAGAAACGCCACTCGTCTTTGCTCCACTCCTGCAAGCACAGTCCTGCACACGAGCCCGGATGGAGGTGAGGTTCTCCTAACAATCGTGAAAACTGTAACAATAAGCCAGGAGCTAGCAGCTAGCAATCACACCAACTCCAGGGAGGTAAGGCCTTGCAATTCCTATATGTGACGACGGTCTGAAGACGAGGTTTCACCCGAGTGCTCTAGGCCGTGTACAAGCAGGCAAGTCGCTGTTTGGCGCTGAGCAATAATGGAGGGATCTGTAGCTGCAGAAGACTTCCCCAGACGACCGGCGCCTAGAACCTCACCACCCTGCTTCTTTGAACCTGTGGCTGTACACAACTATGCGAAAGCAGACCTGCAGGGGCCTTGTGTCGCAGACAGCACCGAAAGAAACTTGAACCCGGAATCGGGCTTGGCATGGCAGTCAGAGACCCTCAAACCTTATAGCCATCGGCCCGAGTCCTGAGGACTCCTCCTGCAGGGTGAAGACCTGAACGCAGCTGCAAACGTCTTGATGTCAAGTTGGCTGTATAGTTCCTGCTGGGGGGTAAGATTCCGCGATCTCCCCACACTCAACAAAACACTGACGGGATAATTTTGTCTTTGATGCTGACTGCACCATTCTGCCTTGCAGATGGTGGGGATGTCTTGCCAGTGCGAAGAAGGAGCTTTTTATATGTTGAAGACTGGGCCACATTCCAAGCAGAAGGTCTTTGAGAAAATATGCGCAGGCTAGTATCTCTCCTGCGACAAGACTCTTGTTGGCCTCGGTTCTATGGAGCTGTTTCAGTTCGAGGAGCTCGAATGTGTCTCCGAATCCTACTCGCAAACTAGCTCGTCGGAGGTGGACATCGGATGTGAAGACACAACGGACTTTTGACCTTGGCATACCTTGCGCCTCTACCATCTGAACCATCACTGGCCTTAACATGTCAACTTTCAACCCGCACTCCCGAAATAGTCATTGAACCCTGTTTCATGGGGGGTCCGCAACTTGGGAAGCTTTTGCCATCTATCTATCACAATAGGTTCCTCAAGCCTTGTCAGCCCCGTATAAAATTGTAACCGACCTCACTCAACCTAGTGGCAGTCCGAAATCGTAGGAAGCCCCCCGACCTCCAGGCCTTTCCTTAAACCTCTCTAAGAGAGGGGCATTCAATTGGGTTTGGGTGCAAGCATTGGTAGTTATGCAGTAAGGAACCCCAAGCTAGTATGGGCAACTACGTAGAAAGGAGCCCCCGAACTAGTATCCATAAGCCCCTAAAACGGCCACTATGTAAGGAGCCCCGAAACTAGTATTATGGAGATACCTATAGGCCCTGTTATGGAGATACCTATAGGCCCTCCATATTGCCACAGCCCCCAGCACCTCCATGGGAAGCAGACCCAGAATCTCCAAAGGACTCCGGCGAAGCTCCTGCTGCCCCATGTTTCAGGAGTGTCGACTTCATGAGGGTCTAAGGCTTATATAAGGGCCTTTTTTTTAAAGATGAGTGCGCCCCTATTCTACGCTAAGGGGTTTAGGGCTTGGGCTCTAGGGACTCTAGGGTTTAGGCATAATGGGCTTGGGGCATAGGCTCTCGGGGCCTTAGGGTTTCGGCGCTCACACTCGGACAATCCAGGCGAGGCATGTGCTTAGTGTAACCAGAGACTAAGAAAATGTTAACTTGCACTGCACTCCCCTCTCAAGATCCCCCTCGTCACCCCTCTACAGTACATAACGCCCTCCTAGGGCCTAGGGTTTAGGCTTTCTGCGTTTTAGGGCCCTACGACTTAGGGGCTGAGTTGGCATAACAGTGGGAGCAGCCTTACCTGTAGGTGGGAAGGGATGGCTCCAAGGTCAGAAGGCACCCGAGATGGAGGCTGCCCCTGATATTCATGCCGGATCAGCGAATAGCTGCAGACTTTCCATTAGGTTCACAGTCCCGAGTTGGTACTGATGTGTTTCGAGCTACACTTATTGCTATAGCCACAGGGAGGGTCATCCTTGCCACAGAACCGCAACATGAATGAAGGCAAGATTGGTGGATTGCGTCTTGACTTCCACGGTGTCATGGAGCTTGCGTCCAGCTGCGCTGTACCCCTTAGACGCCTTAGCAAAAAATACGAACAGTGGAACAGGTTGCAAGCGAGCCGCCAGAAAGCTGCCCAAGCCTGGCAAATTCACCCAACTTATGCACCGCGACCATCAGTTAAACCAGGACTCTCTCTCCGACAGCTGCTCTCATGCCAGACAAGTGCACATCCGTGCCCATCTCCACCGTATGCCCTTAGAAGTAAGCCCCGGTCACAACACGAAACCCGAAGCATTCACTTCACGCAACCTCCACGTCTGCCTTCCAAGCATGTCACGGCGGCTACAGCGTCAATGATGTGGAGTTTGGTGCAGCAGGGTCTACAGCACAGCAGGCAACTGCAGATTCTAACCCTAAACACTAAACCTCACCCAAAGCTCTTACAGATCGCTCTGCAGACCGTAAACGTTGAAGCACTTGTTGGCAACTTTGGGGTTCGGTGCAAAAGTAGGGTTCTGGCTTTAGGGTTTAGGTCTTTCTTGCCTCAATCCCTGAACCCTTTTTGAACCCAGGCTCTCTTCTATCAGCTGGGCAGCATGCATCCCTGAACCCTAACCGTAAACCTTAAAGGCTTTCGGCTTAGGGCTTGGGGTTTAGGGACAAGTTAGGAAGCTAGGAGTTAGGATCAGGGCCTTGGGAATATAGACCCTCTCAATAAAGAGAGGTGGGGTCCCCTTTAAGGGGTCTTTCTGGTACTACCTGGGAGTTTCCGAAAACAGGGGACCCTAATATAGTGCCCCAAAAAGGAAGGATCCTTCTGATAAGGACCCCGAAATAAGGTACCCCTAATTTTCGGACACTCCCACGTATAAGAGAAGCAGTACCAGCTCAAGGCGGCTGGGCCTGCACATTGGAGCCGCGCCTTGCTCGGGGTCACTCAACAGATCCCGGCTGGCGCTAAGGGTTTAAGGTTTAGGGCGTTGGTGGTTGTTTGTATTCTACAGTTAGGGAGTTAGGGTAAGGATCCGAAGAAGCCTTTGCGGCTCATTATTCTATTTTTGTTCTCTGAGAAAGAAATAGTAGTTGTTATTCAGAAACTCAAGCTTTTGTTCTACAGCTATAGTAAGGATCCATGAGGAATGGCATTTTTTGGGCTATTCAGGCTTTCCAATTCGCACCACCATACTCCTCCAGCTCGTTTGCTGCGATCACAGAGGCCCGAAACCAAGCTGCGCCCTTGCTTCTTGGGTGCCCGTTACTTGGATCTTCAGACTTGACTGAAGAGTCAAGAGATACGAGTAGCAGACAGAAACCCTCCTGCGTGGATCTGTGTTCTCCGAAGCCTAAGCCGTTAAGGAGAAGAATCAAAGGAGATTGAAACCTCGACGCCAAGATCCGAACCTCTGATTAAGAAGCTCAAGCCGAAATCATGACGACGAAAAGCCAATGATGCGGAACTGCGAATGAGATAGAGCAGAATCTGAGGAATGCTACACAATGAGGCAGACAAAGCTGGATAGTACGGATTTGAGAAGAACACCGTAGAATATGTGGTGTTGATCGATAGGTTCAGCGATATGTGTATACATATGTGTATATATAGATAGATATATATATATACACACATACATAACATACCAGGCAGCGTAAGTACTAGAGTCTAGAGTATGCCTCCTAAGCAGTAAGCAGGACGGGGATTCGACAACGCCTGCAGCGCTCTGGTCTCAGAGACGTCTTCCACCACGCGGATGCCGGTGGCGAAGTCTGCAAACCGTGGGTGCTTGAGCGCCTGCGCCATGTTGCTTAAACCGCTGAGCTCGTAAGCGCAAGTCACGTTGAGGGTTCGGCTTTTTTTGCCTCCTGCATAGCCGGGTAACGGAGCGGGCCGCTATGCGATCTTCTGGTGACTTCCAGTGCCCGCGTAAAACGGCGAGGGTCGTGACCATTTGTTAGTCAAGCCCAACTCCAACTCTTCTGGAGTCAGAATTACAGAGAGGACACATTCAGCAGAATGCCGTTTCAATATCCGCAAGATTTCACTGCAGGAACAATCACCAATTACGTGCAAAGTCACCTCCACAAGGGCTTCTTCCGACTGGCTGTATGGCGCTGCGGCGCGTCTATCAGTCTCGATTTGGGAGTTAGCCGTTTCGCAGTTGCGACTTTTGCTTAGCAGGCACTGCATGCAGTTTCTGTCGTGTCCAAAAATAGTAGCCCGTCACTTTTGGAAAATGGCTCTACTTCAAATGGGCTTGGAACTTGGAACTGCCTCGCAGCCGATCGTCAAAAGCCATGCTTGCTGCTATATAGTATGTAGTAGGCGTATGGGTATATTTCAATACTATGCAGTCTTACATCAAGCACCAGCAACCTGAGTCGCAAGCACCTACATGAGCCGGCACATGTGCTCCTTATTTGCACACTGGAATCCGCGATTGTCGCTGGGATCGCTTACAGTGTATCTCGCAAATCCGGGCCATGAGCGCTTCCATGAGAAACCCGCACTGAATTGTGTCGCCGTGCCTCTTGTGCTAGGACGGATCCGTAAAGCAAAGCAAAGTCGTAGCAGGCGCAGTTGTAGTAGCAGTCGTCCTGGTGGTAGTGTTCGTCATAGTGGTTGTGGTGGTAGTAGCAGCAGCAGACGCAGTGGCAGCTGCTTTGCTTTGGGTGGTTGTTGTTGTTGTGGTTGTGGCTGTGCTTGTGCTTGTGCTTGTGCTTGTGCTTGTGCTTGTGCTTGTGCTGGTGCTGGTGCTGGTGCTGGTGCTGGTGCTGGTGCTNGTTGTGGTGGTTGTGGTGGTTGTGGTGGTTGTGGTGGTTGTGGTGGTTGTGGTGGTTGTGGTGGTTGTGGTGGTGGTCGTTGTTGCTGCTGTTGTTGTTGTTGTTGCCGTTGCTGTTGTTGTTGTTGTTGCTGTTGCTGTTGTTGTTGCTGGTGTTGTTGTTGTTGTTGTTGCTGTTGTTGTTGTTGTTGTTGTTGTTTGTTGTTGCTGCTGCTGTTGCTCTTGATGTTGTTGCTGTTGCAGCTGATGTTGATATTGCTGTTGTTGTTGTTGTTGCTGCTGTTGTTGTTGCTGCTGCTGCTGTTGTTGCTGCTACTGCTGCTGCTCTTGTTGTTATTGTTGCTGCTGTCACAGCACGTAGCGGGTAGTACCTAGTTAGTAACTTAGTACCTGGTAGTACGCACAAGTCCGTAATAGGATGTAGGAGTAATTGTAGTCTTATGGGTGGTGTCGGCGGTTGTGGGAGAGCCGGGCGAGGAACGGAAAGGAAACAGTCCCGGCAGCTGCAGAAGCAACAGCAAGTGTAGTTGCAAGAGTCGTTTTGGGTTTGCCATTTTTGTTGCACTCCACATGATGCAGAGTCTTACTGCTGGCAGCCCAGCCCCGCAGGCACTCAACAAAACCCGAATACAAACTCCATGTCGCATAAACCTGCATTGCAAAAACATGCAGGTAAAATACCTGCTTTTTGAGCAGGTACTGCAATGCACTAAGCCCTGAATCCCTTCAGCCAAGCTCCAGACCCCAGCGCTAATGGCTGAGCGCGCGAAGCGTGTTGCACTGTCTATCACTGTCTGCAACCACTGATCTGGGACTACTTGGAAAGACACGACATTTACGCGATCACGATAAGCATGACGCCTACAATCATACATCTCACATTCATGAATATCGAGAAGATCGCTTGGAAGTAGAGACAGATCGGATAACCATCTGCCACAGAAGTGCACATACCCGACTATCCCCAAAACATGCGCATGCCAAGTGTGTTCAGAATAGCAACGACTGTAACACTTCCATCCATGCCCTATCCAACCAAGTGGCTACAAGAAAAAACGCCCACAAGACCGAGGTAAATGCAGATTGCCCAAGATGTGCAATGAGCGGATGCTTCCAAGCAGTCCATTCCGCACTTCTAGCAGCTATCATTGGTGATTGCCAGTACAGCTGAACAACTGCATCTTGAAAGTTGTGCCAGTGCATTCTGTCGGTAGCGAGAGTTTGAAGGAAGGACGAATTCGGTGAGGCATCCATCTGCGGAATATCCTTTATCACCCTAAGAACCCAGGTATAGAACATATTTCTTGGTCCACTTCCAACCAATACCTTAATAACTTAGTTTGCCAGCTAGCCTGCTGTCGATACTCATGCATATAGTAGTGAGATATCCTGCAACCATGGGAATACAAGGACAGTAGCCTGATTACTTCAAGTTCCTGGGCTTATGGGAAGTTTGTGAAAATCTGAAACAGGGCAGTAACATGGGTTGCAAAGCCAGAGGATGTACCGAGACCAAGGGTGCACGGCCGATGTGCAACTTGGAGAAACGCTTCTATGCGGCTCCTATGTGGACAAAAAAAACGTCCTGCATATACACAGAAACACATGTGCATCTATGACAAGACTAACTTATCTACTCTTCCATCTTCGTTATAATAAACATTACAGTGTTTCGGAGAAAGCCCTTCCCTCAACCTCAAACTTGGGATACACAGAGCACTGAGAGCTTGTTGGCGGCTGCGCTTACCAATTTTAATAAGTAATATCATCGCAGCTACCGGGCGCCGGATCTTGCCGCCCTTACGCAGTCGTTGCAGAAGTCGAGGCTGCAAGCGATGCACCGATTCATCATCTGACTTCGGGGGAAGCGCTTTTCGCATGCGTCGCAAACCCAGCCTTCCTTGTAGGACTCCCCGAAAACCGCAGGAGAGGCCTAGGTCCAAGAGATCCGGCGCAGCGGACTCAACTCTGAAACCCAAAACCCTGAGTTTAAGCCCGAGAGACGTCCACATATTGCAGCTCACCTCGCTCGATGTGCTCACACAACCCGGCCCGTGCCACGTCTCTGTGCCGGCACCAGCAATCGAACAGGCTCTGCTCAAACTTCCCAGCTAGGCCCTTTCGCCAAGATGAGGTTCGGCCGGGTCTTTTGAAACCTGAGATGCTGGTGCCATTCCTGATGTTCAGCTCCTCCAATGTCATGAAATCTGATTGGCACGGCAATTCCTGGCCATCGCGCTTGAGGCCGACATCCTCCAAATTCAAGTCGAGGCGATCTGCTGCAATGCGCCGCACGTGCAACAACAGCGAAGTGCTGTGGAATCCACGGAGCTCGTGCTCCGGGGCACGCGGGAGCTGATCGTAGCCGCCCCAGAACGAAGCGGCCGATCCGAGCCACCAAGTTTGCGCTTCATTCCTGTTCACGGAAGGCGGTACCTGAACGCAACTTGGAGATGTGAGGCTTAGCTTTGATACATCGACAAGTGCCACTGCAGCCACAAGCCACAACTACAAATTTAAACTGGTACGGCTCCCTAGCCCCAGACCCACTCCCAGTTCTCTACGACTGCTGGCTCGATTCATCTTGACACCACTACCCCGACAGTGCCTCGTTAACCTCAGCACAAAGCCTGACCGTGACTGGCCCATCCAGCGTCGCAGTTCGGAACCACTGGTCAGCCTCCTCCTGCCGCTCGTGCTCTGCTGCATAGTCCAGGAATTGCTTGGATTGAGCCTCCCACCCACGAGTCCAAAGAATGCTAGCAGCAAGGGCCCAAGGGCATGGCAAGCAAATCACTGACAGGAGAAGCATCATCAGAAAGCACCAGCTGCCGGAATGGGGATCGATGGTGTACAAAAATGGTTGAACCCTGCACATGAGATTGGAACCTGTCAAGCTTGCGGCTTCATGGTAGATGGCTTCTGCTCTACCACCCCACCATTCGTAGTGCGCCGTGCCCGACACCAGTGGTGGGGCAGAAAACGGCGGCGTGTCTCGATGAATCGCAAATGCGACTGGGCATCCGGAAGTCGATGCTTCATCGACTGGTAGTATCGGTGCAGCATAGACGCATGTCGCAGCGCAACGCCTCCGTCGCCCGCTCGAATGACCACCACCGCTGGAGTGACCGCCGCCAGCACCACGCAACAAGCGTGATGGTGTCTCCATGGAATCCATGCCCTGTGGAATCAAAGGACGGGGCATCGGACAAGCAACCGAATAGCAATGCTCACACGTGCAGTAGCTGGTGCTGGCCATGCGGTTCTCGTCAAGAATGCCATCGACTTCCAAAAGCCGATCGCCATAGGCTTCGAAGGCGGCAGGCAGCTGGTCGTAAGAACCTTCACGAATTCGGGGGCCAGGAAGCAAGCTGAAAGCGAACATCGGTCCGGGTGACTGAAGTCCCAACCAGACGAGCAAACCTCCGCAAACAACGGCGCAGAACCAGCGAAGTCTATCCAGAAAGTGTAGGGGATGATCGACACGGGAGAAAAATGCCGGGAAACAGGCTTGGAAAATACTCCACTTGAAGGCGGCTTGCATCAGCAAAAGCGCGACTGAAACGCAGGCGCTGCAAACCAACAGAAACAACGCCACCGTAAACAAGTCATTGCTGTTCGCTGTATTCAAGGAGACAAACTTGGACCACAGTGCGAAGTACCAAATCGGCAAGCTAACAAGTGGAAGGTAGATCGCCGTCAGCAGCCAAGGATTCACGTCATATTTCAATACAGGCGTGAATGCCATGGCTCACAGTTCAGCCGGGCGCCTTGTTGATCACACACTTGGAACTTCGGCCACTGCCAGCAACATGAAGAAACACGATCACTCCGTGCAGCCTAAAGATATTCTGATAACTCATGATATGTTCCACTTGTAAACTCTATTTAGATTTGCACGAGCATACCTACCCCTGCAGCGCAACATGAGCACAAAGAGTCAAGCAGAGGGAATCACAAATGCTCTATGGGATCAGGGACTCTCCCGTAGCTGTGACCCCAAGCCTCAATGCGGACATGCGTCGGGGCTCTTCAGTCCACACCCGAGTGGTCGCAACAAAGTTTCACAACATAGGGAGTCTGCGAAGGGGAAGCATGAGCACGTGGGAGTTCCGAAAAGTAGGGGTACCGTAAAATAAGGATCCTACTATTTAGGGTACTATATTGAGGTCCCCCAATTTTCGGAAACCCCCATGCATGAAACCAGGACTCCTGGATGGGCGGCCACGACATGGCGGCAAAACTCGGGTAAGCCGGATATTTCGGGACACAGCGCAAGCCACTGATTAAACTTGGGTAAAGTCCAAGCAGGCCACACACTGCGAGCAGCAACACGGCCTGTGCAGTGGTGACATGATGGAGAAGACCACGACGAGACGATAAGGACAATGACAACGACAAGGACGACGACTGCAGCAAAATGTCTGCACCTCGAGCCTTAAACCCGGCTTCCTAACAGCCTGAATTCGTAAACGCAGAACCCTGAAACTAGCCCAGAAACCCTAAACACTCAACCCTAGACTCTTTTGCAACAGGCTTTCCACTTCGCCCGGAGTTGGAACCCCAAACCCTCAACCCGAAACCCTAAACGTCCCTAAACCCTCCATGCCTCTGGAGCCCATTGGCCAAACCAAGCCTCGATGATCCGCGCCTCGTCCGTGCCGGGTCGAGGCGTTCGTCATAAGGCCTACTATAGGGGCCTTAATAATTAGAATAGGGTACCCCTTTAAGGGGTTCCTTAAAGGGGTCTAGAAGGGATCTATAGTAGGGTTCTATAGTATCTAGGTTCCTGAGTAGCCCCTTACAATAAGGGTACCCTTTGTCCTACTATTCTGTTTTAGGAAGGAGACCCCAAAATAAAAAGAGCAAAAGGGCACTACTCCGTAACCTAGCGTTAAAGGGGACCCCATTACAGAATCCTATAGTCCTAAAGTACCCTCTAAGAGATCTTTAAGGGTTCCTGTGAGGGCCTACCGTAAGGCCTATAACTGTGGGGCCTTGATGGTTGCAATCGGGCCTGGGGGCTTATGCAGTAGAATATGCTAAGGGTTCCTGTGGATCCCACAACCTACTGTCTCATCTGCATTTACGAGGTCATGACCTACTGTTTTATAGGGTTTGGGCCTGGTGTATGCTTTAAGGCTCTGGGATACTCTGTTTAGGAGACTTTGGCGTGATTACATTGGAGGGACTCCGCAAGCCCCAGGCGAAGAAGTCTTCGGGCTCAAGTCCCTCTCACGAACTATGGGTTACGCCGAAGATCTGGATGGGTAGTGCTGCTCTTACCACATTGCTCCGACGACCATTGGAAATCATCTCATGAGTTTTTGGAGCTTCGCATATGTCCTGCCTAGCTTGTCTTGGAACAAGTTTTCGAGTGAAGAGGCTTTCCCTGTTCGAGTAGCCTATCCCTTGGACACTCCTTTACGAGCTTCTGGCTATCACCCGGACATCTAGTGTCATGTTAGGAATACTTCGTGGGCATACGGCCACTGGCCTTGGGGTGGGGCATCATGGGGTTCGAGCAGGCTTTCGACAGTGCTTCAGGTGTTGAGTCTTCGGCTGGGCTCTTGAGATTCGTGTTGCAGGGTCGTGCAAACGCTACTCCGTTGCGCGACAAGGCTGCTGCAGGTCAAAATTATGATCCCTAAACCCTAAACCCTAAACCCAGGGCTGCTCCCGAAAGCCCCAGAGCCTGCAAAGCTTCCACGCTCCAATCCCTGAACTGCACATGAACCAAATGCGCCCTAAAAAGGCGCACTGACCTGTGCCACAAACCAACAAACCAATCTCTGACTTCCAACCCGTCACTCTGTGGGGGCTTGAGTATGTACGTATATATATATATAATATGATAAAATATAACATACTATAGTGCAATGTAACGATATTGTGTACTCTCTGTACACCCATCCCCTGTCCCTTGTTGTGTTAGGACTTACGACTCGGAGCACCAGCACCAAGAGCCAGGTGTGCAACAGTGAGTGTCCAACCTGAGACATGCATAGTTAGGTACCCTATACCTTAAACCCGCAAATTCTAAACCCTGAACTCTAAACCCCTAAACCGAAAAACCCTAAACCCTAGTACATCGGGAGAGATATGCATTGGTTCTGCGACTACAGCGCGGCTTGAATTTGGACTCTCCTGCCTGGTTGTACAGCATGTCGCCTCGCTCGTGGTGCAACGTCCCATGCCGCCTGGGCTGATAATCACCGACCCTAAACCTGACACCAGCCCTCCGAAAATATCCACGCGAAACTCTAGGATCTGCGGATGGCTGCGAATGCTTTTGCTCTTCGAAAGCTCTTGCTGTGTACATTGCGCCAGCTCTTTTGCAACTTGCCCTTGTCATATGAACGTCTCCACACAGTGGCTCGATGACCGACAAAACACTAACCCCGGAACTGACCCAGCTTAACAGCACCGTCTTGGATGTTGTGGCATGGGCTTGACGGTTTGATGGCTTGATGTTCCACTATATGACCCGGAGTCTGCACGTCTGCGATAGAAGCACTAAAATGCCGTAGAGTCGGCTGTTGGGGTTTTGGGTCACCCCCTCACACTCGGCCCAGCCAGATGAGGGTTCAGCGCTCAGGGTTGAGGCTCAGGGCTTTATGCCCAGTCAGATTAGATGTTTTTAAGTGCAGTTCCAGTTTTGATGTTCCTTCTGTGTTACTACCATGCCGACAATGAGACTTACCAAGCTGGTAAACCCTAAACCGAGGCACGCATGGCAGGAGCCCACCACGCTATTATTCAGGGGCAGAAACTGGCCGCCACAGAGCAAGACACGCAGGGAGAGCCTTGGGAGCTTCGAACAGATTATAGACTGTATCTATGTTTATATCTATATCTATATCCGTATGTGTCTATAGATCTATATCTACATGTAGACCTATATCTGTATGTGTGTATAGAAAGGTGCATATCTATATAATACAACAGCCTTGATGATTCTGAGCGTCTTTTTCCTCTCTCATTGCTCGGAGGCCAAAAAAAGTACGGCACACTTGTAAATAGGACAGACTCTAATTTAGAGAACTACCCATGTATTGAGGGGTAGAATATCGGAATGTCAGGGCTACTACGTGTTGCGCTGTAAGTTTTACTACAAGTGTTGCACATTGTACAGTGCGCTGAAGGGTTCTGCTTTGAGGGTTGCTCTCAACTCTCAACACACCTTCCAAGTCCGCAGCGCTTGTTTATACAAGAATTGGATATGCTTTTGCATTTCCAACTGTTGCCGCTCGACAAGGATTACAGCTTCGTGCTCCGTGCGATGGACTCCGGTGCACTACGCTGGCTCAAGCCTGACGACTTCAACGGGCACCGAAAGAGACAGAAACTGCAACCTAGCTGCTCGATGTTCTCTAGAAGCAGAGTAGAGGAGCCTGGCACAACAGACTTTCGGGAGAGGGCCGGGAAGGTTCAGTAGATACTGTATTGGACGAATCGGGGCAAGGTTCCTAAAGCAGGCCTAAAACAAGCCCCTTCTTGAATTCCTTTTTGCACTCCAAAGCCCAAGCTCCAACCACTGCCGCCTCAAACATCAACCTTAACAAGTCTCAAGCACGAGATCACCTCATCAAATCCCCGATCCGCCCCGCCCTCCGAAAAAGAATTGACAACTTAAGATCTCTGCAAGAAGTAGATCCAGAGTTCTCAAGACGAGCATTCACGAAAACGAATTGCAGCGGAAGGGTGGTTAGGGTTTAGGGTTTCAGTTGCCGGGGTCAGCTGCAGAATGCAGTCGATAGGCAACTCATATCATAGTATGTTATATTATATTATACTCTATGAGATTATATTCTACTACACTATATTGCAATTCGCAGCCCGCTGCCTCGCATCAACCGGTCGTAGCCTCCGAGCTCCTCTCAGGGCAGTGAAAGGCTTTCTTGCTCTTCCTTAATATGGGGCGGGGGGGAGGGTTATAATTAGAATAAGGTTTTTGGCCAGATAGACTATACTAAAATTATAGTAAGGAGCCCCAACTTTATTGTTGACGCGTCTTTTCCGTCAGCAGCGTGGTCCTCATTATTGGGGGGGAAAGGTTTCGAGCAAGACGGACCCTGAACCCCAAAGTATCACCCACATGTTACGTACTTACTATGCCCGCCCATGCATCAAGTAGTTGATAGCTTGCTTTCGGCGGATGCAGTTTAGTCATAGGTGCCCTTCTGGGGGTAAGGAGGAAGGGGGTAAGGGGCCTTAATACCCAGAAGAAGGCTTAATAAGGCCTTAAGGCCTACCCCCCCCCCTAAGGGAGCAAGAAGCTGTCATCCCCGAGTTCATAGCAAACCCCACCATCAAGTTCAACCCAAATCAAAACAACCCCCTATACCCCTATCAAAATCATAACAATCAACCTAAACCCATAATACAACCAATATCCTAACGATGAACTCGGAAATGATAGAGCCTAAAACCTCCCAAAGCTAAACACCCTCACCTAATCCAAAAGCCTCCCTAAAGATTATAACCACGAACTGGGAAATGATAGAGAATAGCAACTCTCTAAGCTTCGCGCCTCCCACATAGGATTTTACTAAAGTTAATTAGTAGAATGCTATTATGCTTTGTNTTCAGTTCTCTCTTCTTACATTTTGAACAATAAAAATATTCCATACCATCTTCTATGGTCTTTCTATCAGGTCGTTCCAGTTCTTCATTGTTCAGGCTTTTCTGTAAAAAGTATTGGTGATTTTTCGTTTTCTCGTGTTGCGATTTCTTATACTTCTAAATATCATATCCGCATAGTTCGCAATGATGAATGTGTTGTCGGTAGTCTTGACTGTATTGTTTCTTCTTTTCCTTGATGCTGTCGGCGTTCGCGTTTTTGTATGTTTGTGTGTATGCTT